>JAAGAY010142656.1:0-43000 GCA_011801015.1 Ardeotis arabs
AAGCTAATATAATAGCAGCAGTCGCTCTCACGGATCCTTTCTCAGAAATCATTTGCCAAAACAAACAACTGAAGATCATTTCCGGGAACAAAAAAAAAAAAAAAGGAAAAAAGAAATGAGGATACTAGTTTGCCATCTCCCACAATTGAAGAAAAAATAAAATTACCAATGACCAGCAGAGGAGGCCACTTCACTCAAGAAAGACATGTGTAGGTACGGAGGAAGAACACCATCGCCAGGTCAAGGAAAGTAACCTACCCAAAGCAGCTGAAAGGAGCTCCTTGCTAGAAATACAAGGTGGTGAGCTCAAATATTTACAGTCATGGAAAGAAACTGAGGAATATCATCCAGGATACAACTATCACAAAGATCCAAGCTATTTTAGTGAAACCTTACCTATAGCTTTAGAAGTCCACCTAGCCAAAATAGCTCATAGTTTTGCCTTGCAGGATAAAGTTTAGCAGCATACACTTATTTCCAGCGATATTCTAGTTCCTTCCTAAATGAGCTCTGCCGCATTCCACTTAAAATTTAAGTTACTGATGATTCCTTTTCATTTCCTGAAGCAATTCTAGACTAAGTGTTATGCACACCTGTAAAAATCCAAGTTACAGCAGAGACAACAGAGCATATGATCTTTTAGCCTCCAAGAAAGAGCAAACTTCAGCTGCCCTTCAGTTCAGACTGAGTTGAAGTTGGTTCTCCTGGAGCACCATCTGAGGTTGACCCAAAACATGGAAGGATAATCAAAAAACTACCTAAGAAAAACAAAGATAGAAATAGCCTCCTTCAAACTCGCTTTGTCCAATGTTCAGGCTGCAGCCAATGCTAGTTGTGTCCCAGTAGGCTGATACTTGTGATTCCCTGAACAGTCATCCTTAAACGAGGGAGTTGTATTATGTAATTACCTGTATTTCAAGCAATTGCTCTGAAATACTGTAGTGTTTTAGAAGTGACCTGAATCCTTGTTTAGCCATCCTAAAGGTAAATAATGAAATAATTCAGCCATTTCATTTTGAGATAATGTTGGCCGAACTTTCTGAAACTCTGCAGCAAACAAAACCTTGAAAATAGGGTATTTCCTTAGCAGGACAACTTTATAATACTGATGAATTTATATTTGTTCAACAAAAATAGCCCATGTGTGAGAGAGAAAGAGCAAGAAAGCTACTAACTTCCCCCCTGCCCCTTTGTTATCCATTTCTAGATCTTCAGCCACTGCAAGCACAGCATCTCCTGTCCCCTCCTATACCTTCCTGACTCCACACAGGATATCCACCCAAAAGCAGCCTGCCTTCCTAAAACAAACTGTTTCAAGATTCTTGGATTTCTTTTATCTGCCTATAAAATGCCTTTCTGCAAACAATGTACTCTCCCAAGGCAGGGACACTGAGATACACCACACATCTCTCTGGTACCAGAAAAAGACATGTACAGAAACCTACATGTAAGCAAATACCAGACTCTCCAACTGTGGCTGAAAAGGAGAGCCTAGAGACGTATATATAAACCTGAAATTCAGTTTGCCTCTTGCCCTGATTCACCTATATGAGGAGCCTCTGTTCACTATTGACAAAACAGGGAACTAGACTCCTAAATTTGGTGCTTAAAATTAAGCAATGTGAGCACCCTTGTAGCCATCAAGCCACTACACTGTTATTCCTCCAACCAGTTCAAACTGCTCATCTCTTGCAGAGTTTTCTGTTTACCCAGGATCACCTTGCCAGCCCTCTTCTTAATCTCCTAGAGAAGTTTTGCCAGCCACACCGAGCGTGGGCATTGCCATCTCCGGCAGGGCCTTGCAGGGCAGGCTTATGCAAGTACCAAGACCAGCTTCCCCACTAGGATAAACTGCAACTAATCACTTAGTGCTTGCAGATGGATTACGAGAATTAAATAGTTAAGGCTTTCATAGCGTTTTCAATATATCTATGGCACTACAGCACTGCACAGAACATCACAGAAATGCCTTCTCCAATAAAAAGCAATCATGTTGCATGTTTACAAGAAGTCCCCACAAGGCATTCCTCTCATCTCCCTATTTTAATGTATTCAGCATCTCCAGTAGCACTGCAAGGCAACACCTCTTTTCTGGATTAAAAAAAAAAAAAAACCATGAGAAAAAACACTTTTGGACATCTGCAGTCATACCTACAGCCTCGAACAGTTCAGTGACTAATTATCTTCTTTGTATCTAAGGTGAGGTATGCTGGATATGGCTGATGAAAAGCCCTTTCTAGAAAGGCTAAAATATGTAACAGAATCAGCCTATTCCTATATATTTCAGTAGCATCAATGGAAGGAAACAATATCATTCAAAGTACATGATTAGCGTATTCTCTTCATCTGCTTGAAAAGGGTATTTGATAGATTACCTAAGCTCTCCGAGTCTATCAGAAATACAAAGTCCTGAAGTTGCTATCCATTAACCTCGGGGACAGAACAATTAAGAGTGCTGGAAGGAGCAAGAATACAGATTCTGCTTTTCTAGTTTGCTTAACTTCTGAAAATATCTGCTTAATATCACGTCATTTTGCACAAGTAGATACAAAAACATTTGTAAAAATAATCCTTTGTATTAAGATACTAAAAACATATCAAGCAGACAATACAAATCATGGCTAGGAAACATCCTTCTGTCATAAAAAAAAAAACCCTCCGATTTATTCTGACAGTTTCTGAGGATCTTTGATATCAAAGTCTCTTTATAAGACACTGACAGTCATCAAGTGGATGTTTGTCAAAGTACATTTTCCAGATGTCTAAATAAAACTGGTTTACTTTGATGAGTTTTATACTGATAGCTGAAGGTAGAATACAGGCATTGCTTCTATTTGCAGCTCTTTACTTCAATGGCTTGCAAATTTGCTTTAACGCTCCATCTATTTTTGTTGTGTTTTTTGACAATTAATTATTAAAAACGTCATAAAATGCTGAAATCCCTCACTGTATTTTTTAGGAAAAAAAAAATATACAAACTGCCCTGGCTTGCACACTTATTACAGCAGAAGTAATAACTGTGAGGTTGGGATGGCACAATGTGGTCACACCAGAGGACAATCTCCAGGCCATGTAATAGGGGGTTTAACACAGTTCCTTTGAAGCACAGGGAAACCGTGGCATTTATTTCAGTGTGAGCAGGATCAGCCCCTCTGCGAAAGGCTTCGACTGAGACTATCAGCTGCCTCACACCCCACAGCCACACGTGCGAGGAGGGGGGAAGCCGGCACACCTGCACTGACACCCATTGGCATCCAGCACGTGTTTTGGGTGCACAGAAGACCTCCACATAGTCCACAGAAGTCTCTCCTGTCTGTCCCCTTTAATCCCATTTGGTCTGGGGCCAAATGTTGGCCTGTAAGTAAGGCATTTTCTTTTTTTTTTTTAATCACAATATATACTATGAAAATTAACCCTCTTCTGACATCTCTTCTTTTTTGGTGGTTCACAAGTTCCTTTCTTACACAGCTCAAATAAAACATTTGCTTTAAAACCTAGTGGAAGATGTAGCTGTACAGAGTAAATCTATTTACAAAGGTACCAAGTTGTGTTATCAATAGTTACATCTCACAGGCTAATCCAAATAGTTTAAAAAAGAAGGTTACTGTGTGGAGCATTTTTTATAAATATTTATCTCAGTTTACATAAACCAGGATTTAGGGAATGGAAAAAAGCAAAGCCATCTCCATGTGGTGACGTTTTTACTCTGTTTTCTCTGTATTTATAATTTAACTGATGAGGATAAATTGACTTATTCTTCATTAGCAGCCACTCAGAAAAAAATAACTTGGCTGCTAAGTACAGGGTGAAGCATAAATAACCCTGCAAAATGCCTGAGGGAATTAACTGAGTGAGCAGAGCAAAAAACAAGGGACTGTAAAGAGGTCCCTACCTGTAAGGAAAGTATGAGATAACTGTGGGTGTGTGCTGATGGGAGCCACAGTAAGTCCCCATGGACGCCAGCATCACTCACCCACACCAGGGAGGCCCCTTCTCTCCCAGCAAGCAAGAGGTGAAGAGTTTCTTTGCACCCTGATGCCACAGCCAACTCCTAATCCACACTGTGCTCCCTGAAGACATGCTTGCAGAGCTGCACTGGGGGGATTTTACCTAAACACCATTCGTAAATGGATAAAACAGTGGCCCTGTTCTAGGTGAGACACCAAGGACCTCTAAGGCTAAAACCCATGGGCTGCCGCAGCCGTGACTGGAGAGCTGCCCCAGTTCCATTGTGCCCAGACCACAAAGGGAGACAGGAAAATACACACCCATGGATGCGCGGAGAGCACGGGGTGCCCGTAAAGACAAACATACAGCCCCAAACGTTCACGTGTAGAGGACTACATCTGCATTTCAAATACTGCACGATAAGATGGTTTCCCTAAGTCACATGCACTTTGAAAATCATTACTGGTAAATCTAGCTGTTTCAGGAATACTCAAGCCCCAGAGAATCACAAAACCTAACTCCAAAGATTTTTTTGTTCAGTAGAAATAGAGATGAACAACCTTCTTATTCAATCACAGTTAGCTTATGAAATACGAATTTACAAAGTAAAGTAATTCTTTGTCCTTTCCTGCTGAAGTAACACTTGCACTAGAAAATAATGCAGTGTTTAAAGTTACAAAGAAGTATTTTACCTAAAAACTGTAAAACTGAGTGGAAAGGGTGTTGTTAAGAATAATTTTTAATCTGATATAAATTTAACAAAAAAATTATTCTATTTTCATTTGGCACAGGATCCAGTCTGCAGCATTATCAGTTATCTGTGTCGCCTGGAAGGAACTCTGGGTAAGTCACAGGAAAAAGGTGGGAGCATTGTCCTGGTTTCCTGATGGCCAGAACACTACAATATTGTTTTGCTTTGCTTTTTTACTTTCTTTTTTTTTTTTTTTTTTTAAAGAAGGGGTTATCACATCATGTCATAATTATTTCTGCAACATCCTCTTTCCACACAGGAGCTGATGCGCTATTTATTGACTTTGAAAACTGCATCAATGTACACGTGCAACTCAGTACTGCTAACTCTAAAAAACAAAGTCCAACCACCCAGTAATGTTGCTTTTTAAAGATACTTTTGGTACAGCATAGTCTACTACTTCCCTGGAAATTCTATGTTACATAGTTTTATTTTTTCTAAATAGTAACTTAAAGCACCAGCAATTCCACCTTTTAGTCAGATGTATGTTATTACCTCAGTTTTACTGAAGCACAGGATTCTATCATTTAACTAGAAAAGAGCTGAGGTATTTATCAGTGAATTAAATGCCTCCTGTAGAAGTCCAAGAGACTGAATAAACAGGGTTTACAAAACCTAATAGGCATATTGGTTTTAAGCAAGCTCTGAGCAGAGCCATAGATGGTGCCATACACCAAACCTGAAAAGGCACAGGGAAGGAATAGGCAGTGCATGTACTATACACTTGTTTTGGGCGGTGTTGAGGTTTTTTTCCCCATTTGTTTGTAAAGGGCATAAAAAGCAAAAAAAAAATTTGTTAGGACTTAAAGAAATAATCTCTTTTAACAGCATTGATTAATTATTGTCTCAGGCTCAAGCGGCCAATTGAACTTTGTTTCTTGTTTTATAGGACTGAAGCATGGGAAGAATCCATGGGATCCAGTAGTGTTTCAATATTTTACTGTTGAATTGCAATATATGATGAGGACCGCTGCTCTGAGTAGGGGAGAGATCCAACACTTCAAGAACATAACAGATCCAACATTCGACATATTCCTTTAATGTGTGAAAAACTGCCTTGTTAGTGAGAACAAATTCAATATTTCAGTGCAGTATGAACATTATGGCCAAGATATTTAAATCTGAATGCTGATATTTACATTATTAAATCAGAATTAGACACTTTTAATGAAAGCAGCCTGATTAAAAAAAAAAAAAAAAAAAACCAAACAGAATTACCCATAATCCAGAGGTGGCCTGAAGGAGGTAAAAGACAGATCTCCAACACTGATCAACATGCTGAAGGCTTAAGTAGGGATGCCTGAGAGTGACCACTGGGATAAAATTTCAATAAAACAGAGTTTCCTCCTGCTTTTTCTTTGGCATTCTGGATTGCTTAATGAAAAATCATGGCAGGATTACGTGGGCAATGCTACATCATCTCCCTCATGATCTCTCATTTGAAGGGAGGATAACAACAAAATCAAAATTAGAAAAAATATGCTCTTACTACTTGTATTCATGTATATATATATATATATAATGTATGTAATATATATTTGGGGAGATACTAGTTAGATTTGGAAAAATCAGTTATGGCCCAGAAATCCCAGACTGAGTCTTAAGAGCGAAAAACAGGGCTGTGAGAGCAACAAGGGTTATCAGGTGTATTTATTCTTTCTCCAGTCTGCAGAGCAGTGCTCTTTATCTAATGGATTGTTATCTCTTCATAAAGAGGTCTTCTTATTTTTTGTCAACTAACCTCTGTTCATCATAGTGCTAGGGAATCTTCATCTGCTCTTAGAGCAGAAGTGCTCATAGAATCATAAAGTCATAGAATCATAGAAAGGCTTGGGTTGGAAGGGACCTTGAAAGGCTATCTAGTCCAACCCCTCTGCAAGGAGCAGGGACATCTCCCACCAGATCAGGTTGCTCAGAGCCCCGTCCAAACTGGCCTTGAACGTTTCCAGGGATGGGACATCCACCACCTCTCTGGGCAACCTCTTCCAGTGTTCCACTACCTTCATTGTAAAAATTTCTCCCTTATATCCAGTCTGAATCTACCCCCCTCTATTTTAAAACCATTACCCCTCATTCGATCACAACAGGCCCTACTAAAGAGGCTCTCCCCATCTTTCCTGTAGGCCCCCTTGAGGTACTGGAACATTGCTATAAGGTTGCCCCAGAGCCTTCTCTTCTCCAGGCTGAACAACCCCAACTCTCTCAGCCTGTCCTCACAGGAGAGGTGCTCCAGCCCTCTGATGATCTTTGTGGCCCTCCTCTGGACTCACTCCAAGTCTATGTCCTTCTTATATAGGGTGCTTCAGAGTTGGACACAGTACTCCAGGTGGGGTCTCAAGAGAGTGGAGGCAAGGGGGAGCATCACCTCCCTCGACCTGCTGGCCACGCTCCTCTTGATGCAGCCCAGGATGTGGTTGGCCTTCTGGGCTGCAAGTGCACATTGCTGCCTCATGTTGAGCTTCTCATCCACCAGCACTCTCAAGTCCTTCTCAGGGCTGCTCTCCATCCATTCTCTGCCCAGTCTGTATTTGTGCCTGGGATTGCCCTGACCGATGTGCAGGCCTTGCACTTGGCCTTGTTGAACTTCATGAGGTTCTCGTGGGCCCATCTCTCCAGCCTGTCAACGTCCCTCTGAATGGCATCCCTTCCCTCCAGCCTGTCAACAGCACCACACAGCCTTGTGTCACAAGCAAACTTGCTGAAGGTGCACTCTATCCCATTGTCCCTGTCACCGACAAAGATGTTAAACAGGGCTGGTCCCAATATCAACCCCTGAGGAATGTCACTCATCACCAGTCTCCCCTTGGACATTGAGCTGTTGACCACAAGTCTTTGAGTGTGGCCATCCAGCCATTTTCTTATCCACTGAGTGGTCCATCCATCAAATCCATGTCTCTCCAGTTTAGAGATGAGGATGTCATGCAGGACAGTGTCAAATGCTTTGCACAAGCCCAGGTAGATGATGTCAGTCGCTCTTCCCTTAACCACTAACGCTATAATCCTGTCATAGAAGGTCACCAAATTTGTCAGGCATAATTTGCCCTTAGTGAAGCCATATTGGTTGTCACCAATTACCTCCTTATTTTCCATGTCCCTTAGCATGGTTTCCAGGAGGATCTGCTCCATGATCTTGCCTGGCGCAGTGGTAAGGCTGACTGGCCTGTAGTTCCTAGGTCTTCCTTGTTCTCCTTTTTAAAAATGGGGGTTATGTTTCCCTTTTTCCATTCAGCGGGAACCTCACCAGACTGCCACGAGTTCTCAAATATGATGGAAAGTGGTTTGCCAACTTCATCTGCCATTTCCGTCAGGATCTACAGATGTATCTCACCAGGTCTCATGGACTTATGCACCTTCAGGTTCCTTAGGTGGTCTCAAACCTGCTCTTCTGCTGCAGTGAGCAGTTCTTCATTCTCCCATTCCCTGCCTTTGCCCTCTGTGACTTGGGTGCTGAGGCTAGGGCCTTGGTGAAGATTGAGGCAAAAAAGTCGTTGAGTACCTCAGCCTTCTCCATGTCACGGATAACCAAGTCTCTCGTTTCCTTCTGGAGAGGGCCCACATTCTCCCTGGTCTTCCTTTTATCCCTGACATACCTTAAGAAGCTTTTCTTGTTGCCTTGACATCCCTGGCCAGATTTAACTCTGTCAGGGCTTTAGCCTTCCTCAGCTGATCCCTGTCCGCTCAGTCTCTCTGTATTCCTCCCAGGCTACCTGTCCTTGCTTCCACCATTTGTAGGCTTCCTTTTTGTTTTTCAGTTGGTCCAGGAGCTCTTTGTTCACCTATGCAGGCCATCTGGCATTTTTGTCCAACTTCCTCTTTGTTGGGATGCATCACTCCTGAGCTTGGAGGAGGTGCTCCTTGAATATTAACCATCTTTCTTGGGCCTCTCTTCCCTCCAGGGCTTTATCCCATGTTACTTTGCCCAGCAGATCCCCGAAGAGGCCAAAGTCTACCCTCCTGAAGTCCAGGGTAGAGAGCTTGCCGCACACCCTCCTTGCTGCCCTAAGGATCTTGACCTCCACCATTTCATGGTCACTGCAGCCAAGGCTGCCCTTGAGCTCCGCATTCCCCACCAGCCCCTCCTTGCTGGTGAGAACAAGGTCCAGCATAGTACCTCTCCTCGTTGACTTCTCTACCACTTGCAGGAGGAAGTTTTCACCCACGCATTCCAGGAACCTCCTGGATTGCTTGTGCCCTGTTGCGTTGTCCTTCCAACAGATATCGGAAGTCCCCCATGAGGACCAGAGCTTGTGAATGTGAGGCTAGTCCTGTCTGTCTATAGAGGGCCTCATCCTCTCGGTCCTCAAAAGAGCTCTCTGTCAGCTTTTCAACCATCCCCAGGTGGAGCTCCATGCACTCCAGCTGGTCATTGACATAGAGGGCAACATCCCCTCCTTGTCTCCCCTGCCTGTCCTTCCTAAAGAGCCTGTATCTCTCAATTCCAACTCCTCAGTCATAGGAGCCATCCCACCACGTTTCAGTGATGCCAACAAAGTCGTAGCCCTGCAGGCATGCACAATGCCTTAAAAGCCTTTACATTGTGCTGCACACAGTGTTCCTTCCATGCCTTTAAGGAACCCTGTTTTCAAACCCAATCCTCTATAGGCCATTCTTGCTACAGTAGCTGGGGTTCAGACCCACACAATGAGGTACCACCATCTAGTGTGTGTCTGTACATCTGTCAGACCATAACTGACTGGGGGCACACTGTTAGCCTACCACAAATTGAAGGTAAGGCGCATTACAGAAACTGCTAACACAAAGCATTTAAGCTGATGTATTTTATTCTATGTTGTGCAGGTTAGGAGTATGCAGGGTCAGTCGTGAGCTTGTCTAAGCTCTCTTTCTGCTAAAACTGCCTTTCAGTACTAAAGGAGGAACCCGAATTTGAAATGCTCCTGTGTGGCAGGTCCTTTTCTTGTCTCAATCGGTCAGATATGTATTCCCTATTTAATCACACAAGCGTAGCATCAGTATTTATCAACCCTGGTGATGCAGACTAAGACAAGCGTGTTCAATAGCCACACACTCAGAATTTTCCCCAGTTCTTTGTATGTTTTAGGAGACTAATTTTAAAACTAACAAAACATTATTTATTGTCACAGGCTAGCAGGAATGGTTTTGCTGCATATTCCCCACATCCAAACGAACAGGTGTTGTTCCACCTGGAAACTGCTGAGTGATGAGTAGTGATCGGGATAGTTTACCCTAATATAGTTTACCCTCCTCTCCAGAAGGAGAAGACAACAGCTCTCAAGAGCGGAAACTCCTGTGGGAATGGAGTATAGGAACAGCAAACAGCCCACCAAGGGGAGAAGAGTTAAGCTGGATCATGCCTAGGAAAAGAAGCTTGGACTAATATTTCTCTGCAGTGTTATTTTAAATACACATGCTAATAAATACAATAGACTGTAGAAAATGTGTGCATGTGTGAGGCAATTACATTTATTATTTGAGTGAGCCTCAGTCTGCGCTCAATTTTGTGAACATAAATAAACATCTGCTGAAATTACTAAAGCATGAGAGCTATTTTCTGGATCATCCTCCTGAACTATTAAGCCAAAGCTAATATGTAGATAGAATGAAAAAACTATCTAGATTGTGTTATTCAGTGTAGCAAGTAACTGCCTGTAACTGAGTCATGTTAAGCTCTTGGTACTTCTATTCTTGGTCTCCAAGGCCAAAAGGATCAAGGCAGCACCTCAGTCAACAAGTAATGGCCAATGTTGTTTTCTAGCATGTGAAAACAGAGTGATCAGGAGACACTTCTTTTTTCTCCCATCAGCACTTTTGAGCAAAATATTTCACAGGTTAGTTCACACGCCCGTAAGAATTCTCTGCTATCACAGCCACACGTAGATTTCTATACAAAGATAAATTGTCCTCAGGCTGTATAAATCAGCTTTCCATTTCTTCCATGCTATCACGTAAGAGTTATGGAGGTTGAAAAGGGCTGGCTTAAAAACTCTCCATTCCCAGGAGTGTCTCATCAGCACCAGGGAGTTTCAAGTTTGAACAGTGCAGAGTTCAACAGAAAATGTAGAAAATATAACCAAAGCTTGAGCGTGTGGAAACTGTTTAGAGAGTTGCAATAACATAAATTAAACAATTGCAAACGATTGTCAGATGGGGAGTTTTGCCTGCCAATCAGGCCGTTACGGTCAATGAGGGGAGGCTATCACAGGGAGAGATGTGGAAAGGATTGCCTCTGATATTCTGGCTACATTTTATGGAAGAACAAATAAATGAACCAAATCCAAAGTCAAAAGGAAAATGGGAGAATGGAATTGAGTCTAGCTAGCCAAACTGAGACAGAAGATACTCACAGAAAAATACCTCTAACATATGCTGCGCAGAGCTCTCCAGAATAGTACAAATCTCAGCAAAGGCAAGAGATGACACCACTGTACGGGCAGCCACAAGAAGACAGGCCTCTCATTCTCCAGCAGCTTTAGAAGCCCAGTAAGAGGTGGATACTTATATTTTCTCATCTCTTTTGATATGGAACTAAACATTTTTTGCAGTCTGAATCAAAAGCTCTGAATTGCAAGATGAAGGAGATTATAGGAGATATTCTGACTGCTGCATTCATAGTACAGGTGAATAGTTGTGCAAGTTCCCAGGATCTAACTCCGTCAGTCTGCCAAAGCTGTTCCTTGTGAAAGTTGTTCTCTTTCCCATGAGAATTCAGGGAAATTCAAACTCTAGCAGAAAATAAGAGGAACACAAAAGCCCTCAATCATCCTCTTTTCCTTTTCAGAACTCTCAAAACATGTAAATTTGAAGTATTTTTAAAGCCAAAGCAGTGCCAAAGGCATCCAGTTTGGAAACCACTGTGTAGTCAAGGGGAAAGGGAAATGAAACATGGAAAGGGAAGGGGATGTAGACAGACAACATGGGTTCAGTAAAGGACCTATCAATCACCAGCTAGCACTGGGGCATCCTGTGCATTGACAGCTACTAAGGACATCAGATTTTGTGAAGCAAAGGTGAGCAAAACCAAGGAAAGATTAAAAAATAAATGGACAAACGAGGGAAAGAAAGAGCTCTCAAAGGCCAGGCACTTTCCTTCCAAAAAGAAGTAAGGTAGATCTGGAGGAATCCTTTACTACAAAAACTGAGAAAGCAAAGAGGTTGTATGGCCAGACATCAAGCAGCATACGTTCATAAATTGGCTGTGCATGAGGGAGTCCCTAAAAAAATAACACAGTTCTCAGATTTAACCCAATAGTAAATTTTGGCCCTTGGTACTTTTGTCTGTCTGCTGTTGGCTGTTCTAGCAACAATGTGCTTGTAGTTCTGGCAGCAATTCATACTGTAAATACTCACTGCATTAAGAATCCTGCAGAATTACTGACCATAGTGGAACCTCATGCCTAATGTGGTGGTGTTATGCTTAGTCATGTCACTCTTGCTTTTTGTATGGAGGGCTGAGATGGACACATAGTGCGTGGAAATATTACCTTCTCAAAGAAGAAATGCAAACCCCCTGCATTTCTCTGCACCCCTCTGAAAAGCCTCCCAAAACTTAATGCTTGAGGATGTGGCGTTCCCGTGCTCTGACCATGCAACCAGCACACCTGACATGTTCATGCCGATGTTGTATCCTGCCTTTATGAGGCAAATTCATTCCGCACCCTCCAGTCCTCTGGCTCTGAGCATCTCAGCACCACCTTGTCTTTCCTCTGCTACTTCTCTTCTGCGGTCAAGCCCATCTCAGGGGAGTAAAGGATGAAATCTGTCAGAGTTCTCATACAAAGGGTACATGGTCACTGCTAAAATGTTTTGGAGCTAAGTAAATAAATAAATAAATAAAACTTTCGGCCAGAAGCATATTCTGAGCAGTGGATTTTAAAAATATTTTTATTTTTCCCACAAACATTTTCAGAGCCCCTTTCTGGCAGCATGACCTACATGCTAGAAGGACCCTGCTAAAGTCACTACCTTTGGGAAGAAGTTACTAAACAGCACTCAACTGCAGCAAAAGCTGGGGTCTGCCCCAGCTATATGACCTCCACCATGCACGTTTGCCCATACAGTTCAGCGCATGACTATCTCTGCACTGGTTTGTGAGAGAAATAACTCCCCTTCCTTGCTCTTAGGCTTTTCACATAGTTCTCTACACTATAGCCCATTCCTATGGGGCTTCATACATGACCTCTTGGTGCTGCAATAAATCCTTCTCAGTAGAACTGACTTCAGTCTTTTAAAGCTCTTCTGTCTGACAACGTCATCAAGCCTCTTCCTTATCAGTCTGCTTCACGCAATGTCTCACCTCTTCCCAGCCTCACTTCTGCAGCCAACCACTTCGAGCCTTCCTTTCCTCTTTTTAGTTGTGCCAATGACCAGGAAGGGAAGCTGGCAAGTGAGCATGCAACCACCACAAAGCAGGAAGAAAGCAACAATGGGTATGAAATCCACCCATCCAGCTAAGTTACAAAACCATATTGTTAACCATCCTGGCTCTCTGACCCTGTTTAAGTTCCCTTACGAGGAAAGAACAAACTGTTTCCATCCCTGGTGGGGAAGGAAGAGAGAGATATCATTGTTGTTCTGACACTTGGGAAGTACTCAGATACAATGGCTATGAGTGTTAATACAATATCCTAGACAGGCAGATTAGGACATTCTCCAAAAATCCTTTCACTCTGAGAGAGACATGCCAGCCCATGAACGAACTCTCGTTGGGGGCACCAAAATAGTTGGACAGCCTGAAGGAAGAAGCATGTTATTTGTATGTTAAAGATTCACTGCTAGCTTTGAGAGCTTCACTCCTTCCATTCCTCCAGTCATCAAACATAATGCTAATTTTTGCTGATCCAGCTGAAACAATGAATTGTGTGAACACAGAGGCACAGAAAGGGGAAAGGCTTCTAAAAGCTCAAGTACAATAAAAACTACAGCAAAAGTTAACTTCATTGGAGCAATCTGTGATGAAAAACCCCTTTGAAGACTCAGATTTACAACAAAGTCGGGCATCAAAAGACTTGTTTGTGGGTGCAGAGCTTCTCAATGGTAGATTAGTTCATAGGTGCAGGTCTATGAGAACGTAACATACAACCCATCCTAAACAATCTAAAAAATCTTTCAAAAAAATTTATGCAGGAGAGAATGTTTGAGGTCTAAATTTTCCATCCAAATGTAAGCTTATGAATGGGAGCAAGCTGGAGGATGGATGGAAAGAAAACAGCAGAATTTACCCACTTCCTTCATACTCTTACTTGAGGACATTAGATTTTCTTAAAATTTCACTCAATGTAGAAGGCTTACACGCTTGTGCTAGCTTGTGACACCTTAAGAAACAAAACTGCAAAGCCTCTTCTGACATGCCAGCCTGTGAGAGCAGTGACATGTGAGAAAATGTTCAGTCTATAGATGCTCTTTCTGAGTTTCTATGCAGATCTCGCTCACTGTCTTCAAGAATTCAAACAGACAATGTCTGGCAGTTCAACTCAGGCATCTAGGCCTTTTTTCCTTTTCTTTCTCCTTTTTTTTTTTCAATGGAGGTGACGATGACCTTTTTAAGGGTTTGTTTATCAATTCGCAAACAGATTTGGAAGCTACAGTCAGAACTAATGAACTTCAGTGAATGTCTGCCTAGGTCTCGGAGCCTGCACATTAGAACACAAGTAGAGGACAATGAATCAGTTACTTCTAATACAGACACTACACAATGGAGTTAGTGTTTAAAATACTACAATGAAACCAAACAATGCACTATTTTTCATTTTTTTTTATATGCAGACACCTACAAATTTCAAACGTAATGTATGCCAACCCCTATAAGGCAAATAAAAGGCTGCCAGTAGGGAGTTTGCTCTTCCTAGTTACCTTTTATGAAGCCCTTAGAAGCAGTCCTGCAGGTTAACCAGTTCCAGAAAATCCCTCCCAGAAGTCCACCACAAACAGATTAAAAAAAAAAAAAAAAAAAAAAAAAAAAAAAAAAAAAGATTAATGTATTTTCACTACCAGGTAGAAAACATTATGCAAATTGGAACACAATATAATAAACAGTGCTAGGTATATCACATCTTTTTTTTAAAAAAAAAAGTTTCTTCTATTTATAGTGCTACTGGCAAGTAATTCTGGTTTCTTTTTTTATTATTTTTGTATAGCTGACTATTATTTTTAACTGAAATTTCAAATATGAATCTTAGACAAAAATCAGATGGGGAGTGTGGATGGAAAAATGCCAACATAATTTTCTGGGGTTTTGGTTTTGTGCATTTTCAAGTGCTCTATACTCTCCTAAGTGATATCGGATTCAACTATGAGAAATTCACAGGACCTAAACCCATACTTTTTATAGAATATGTATTCAGTTGCTCCTTTTGGCAACATTCTCCTGTTAAGAACACACTGCCTATTCTATTTCAATACAGAGAATTGCCACTTTTTGGCAATTTGACCATCCTAGAAGCTTACAAGGTTTTGCTTTCTTACATACGTACGTTATTTTCTTATATACGGAGGGGGCAGAGGAGGGTCCTGTAATAGTGTCTCCTTTTAGAGCTATTTATAGCTATAGGATATCTGATATATTTGTAGAGTCTGTCCTTCACCTTCTCCTCTCTGTATTTGAGCTCATGGAAAATGGTCAAATAACGTATTTCAAGCCATGTATCAGTTGTATAAACATGATGGGTCACACAGGCCAAATGTACACACACATCACTAAATTATGTTCCTGAAAAAACAAGAGTTACTTTATTGATCATCACTAGGTGACTCTTCTTAACTCATCTGTTAAGTCCTGAGAAAGGTTCCTCTATAGAAAAATTAAAAATTAAAATATTTACTTAGAGCAATCTTTAGCATTACAAAGAGAGCATCAAAGCTGACTGATCTAAATAGCACCTATGAACTGTCTTTACTCTTACTGTCTTAAAAAACAAAAGCCTCCAGGCTGTTCTAAAACCAAAGCTGCTACTTTGCCAGTATTTTCCTTACACTGTAGCTGCCCCACAGTGTTAATTGAGTTTGAATATGTCTTTTTCATGGTGTTCCCAGGAACAGAGCATGAGGGTTTATGCCAGTCTGTCCTTTCCTGATCTCTCTTTCCAGGCAGGCTGGCCAAGCAATGCAGAAGAGATAGCACCACATCTTCATGTTTGTGCCCACAGGCCAGCTTTAGGGTCTACTTTGGTTCTCAGAGCTTTGCTGGCATTCCTGTAAGTGAAATGACTCTGACTAGTTTACACAGCTATCACGTGTGATGCCTAAACTTTAAATGTGTGTTCATTTACTAAACTGACATTGTGGAAAGGATTTCCAAACAAAAATTGAAAAAAAAAAAAAGGAAACTTCACAGCTATTTTAGTGTTTCATCTTTGTTCACAGTTTGCAAATAAAAGTCTAGATTGGTTGCTACTATAAAAGCAAACAGACAGTTGAGTACATATTTTGGGTTTTCCACACTGGAATACATAACTTCCTTTTTATCAGTGCCTATGATTGATTAAAAAGTAGCATCAGTTGTCCAGTAGCATCTGGACACAGATATTAGCTACTAGTGAAGCATTTAGTCTTGATAACATGATCTTTTTTTTTTTCCTTCTGTTTTGCTATTTTTTTCTCTCCAGTTAAGCAGCTTTTCTCCTCTGAAGATCACTAGATCAGTAGATAGCAATTCACTCAGAAGTAAAGTCAAAAGATGCCCTAGATAAAAGATTTGGGTTATGATTCACAATGTGTGCAATGGATGTACTACTCAATAGATGTATTCTTGACTGATACCACTGTATTCCATATTCATTTGCAACATCAATTTATGATGATTTTCAGAATAAAACTGAAAGTTTCTTATTTTGTCATTATTTAAAAAAATCTACAACAAAACTAACATTAAACATGGAAAATTCTAAATTTTGAATATATTGGTCTTTTTGTTGCTGCTCCAGAAAGCCTAATAAATGATCCAGAGAAGTACAATATTAATCACTGAACTTCACTAGCGAAAACACACCACCATATTATTAACAATCTTTCCAGGGCCAGAGGACAAAGAAGAGTACGGCATTGAGGAGATCTGTGTCTGGGTCTGAAAGCAACAAATAAAAGAAAAGCACCATGGCTCCTACAAAAAGGACAGCAACTGAGAGGGACACAGACAGCCCAGAAAACAAGTAAGATTTGAACAAATGAATCTTCTGGTCATGGACAGATTGCCTTCAATGGTCTTGCCCAATAAGCTATATGATCTGTGTCATGCGAACCAAAGGTTTAAGAATGGACTGAATCAACCAACAGGTCTGTCCCACATTCCTCCAGAAAATTCTGCACTCACAGGAATGGCAGTAAGCAGGTAAATATTTACTATTTCGTTTGTAAGTACAAATGGTTTGCCAGTTCAATGTGAGAGAGGAAATATAAAGGTGACGTTTCAGCCAGGTACACTGAGTGAGGGTTAATCTAACTTCGCATTCAGTCACATAACTTATTAAAATATAGTACAAGATATATCATCATTAAAGTGTTCATTGGGTCTGGATTAGAACTGCAAGAATTATTTGTGAAGGAGAAAGAAGTCTTTTGATAGGCCTTGCAGATCTAGACTGTAAAGTACCAATTAGGTAGGAGAATATATATATATTTAAATCAAAGATTGTAACTATCAGTTCAGACTTTCTTTTCAATTACAGAAGAAAAAAAAATCTCTTTGCCTTGCAAATGAATTCTTATAAATCTAGAATCATTCCAAGAGATTCTATAAATCACCTTGGGATGACATGCTCTAGCAATAACCAGAAACAAAGGCAATGTCATAGAGACAGAAAAGTCACCACAGTCTTTTCCTTAACTCACGAGTAGAATTTTAACAAGGAGATTTTACAAGTCTTTAGCACCCCTTTCTCAATCACAGACAGCTGAGTCAAGTCTGTGGTATTGTTTTTCAGGGCTTTTATTTTTTAAAAAAAACCAACTACATTGTGATATGAAACTGTAATGTTTTGCAAATCATAGTAACAAGGACTCAAATTATACTTTGATGAAGATGTACTGATGTGCCTTCAACATTTAATTATTGACACCTTGTAAAAAAATGCCAACAGTCCAAGGAGAGATTAGTTAATGTCATAGATTGAGGGTTGCAAGTACAACCTCAAAAATAAAGAATTTTTAAACTGAAGTTAACGACTTCCCTGAATTTTCCCTGTATCGCATCACAATAATACACAGCTCATTGGCCCTCTCCCTTTTAAGAGAACTGAGTATCACAGCATGGTTAGCCATGGCTCCTATATGTCTAAGAAGAAAAAAGCCTTCGAGGATGATTTAAACAGTAAAAGGAAGTGTGATGCAAACAGAAATATTCAGGTCTTAGTCTTAATAGAAGCTCTGGTTTGTTACACAGCATACAGTAGACTGAGGAATAGCACAATAAATATGAAACCATTATGAATTAATATTAATACATGATTTTTAATGGTTTTAGTGAAGATCAGTAGGCCATGATTGAAACTCCATTACAAATACAGGTATGTAAAAGGGAATGAGTTGTGGGAATTACATTTCAGAGAGAAGTAATGCCAAAAAAAATCCTACACACTAAAAAATTATGTATCCCTAACTAAATATCACCAATTATTACACACAAGATTATGTATAGTGAAGATGCTAACAGAAGTACTTAAGGATCCCACCTGGAGCACTGTGTCCAGCTCTAGAGCCCCCAACATAAAAAGGATGTGGACCAGTTGGGAGGGTCCAGAGGAGAGCCACAAAGATGATCAGAAGGCTGGAGCATCTCTCCTGTGAGGACAGGCTGAGAGAGTTGGGGTTGTTCAGCCTGGAGAAGAGAAGGCTCTGGGGCAACCTTATAGCAGTCTTCCAGTACCTCAAGGGGGCCTATAGGAAAGATGGGGAGAGCCTCTTCAGCAGGGCCTGTTGTGATCGGATGAGGGGTAATGGTTTTAAAATAGAGGGGGATAGATTCAGGCTGGATATAAGGGAGAAATTTTTTACAATGAAGGTAGTGAAACACTGGAAGAGGTTGCCCAGAGAGGTGGTGGATGCCCCATCCCTGGAAACGTTCAAGGCCAGGTTGGATGGGGCTCTGAGCAACCTGATCTGGTTGGAGATGTCCCTGCTCCTTGCAGGGGGGTTGGACTAGATGACCTTTCAAGGTCCCTTCCAACCCAAACCTTTCTATGATCCTATGAGATTGATTCTAAAATGTGAACTGACAAAGGGAATATGACAGGTATAAAAATTTACATGAGATTTGGACTTAATTTCAGGAAAAAAAAGCCCATGCCCATCCAAAGTCAGATCAACCAAAGCCAACTAATGAAAAGTGAAAATATTCTGCTCTGAAAATACACAATTGTTCAGATTTAACACCTGTATTATTTTATGCTTTGATATTGTATCTATTTCATTAGCTGTATTCCAGTAAATTAGGTTTTGATTTCCAAAAGCTTTGTAGTGTTTTTTTTATTTTTTGAGTTTCTTCAGACCCCCTGCAGCAGCATCAAAATTTAACCATTTCTTATTAGTAAGCTAAAGAGATATTGGCCTAATTAATATTAGTAATTTATTATAACTGATGAATTAGTTAACATGACAGTGGTGCTGATTTTGCCTCCGAAGATTTACTCAAAAACTGAACACAAAGCATGAATGATAGATAGGCTCTTCTAAGACATTTGTTCTGTTTTATTGTTTTCCTGTTGTGAACCACTGCACTTGAAATATGCAAGATGCCTAATGGAAGAACTGCTTTACAGGGAAAGATATGAGAGGACAGGGGAGGGAATTGATATGTACTCTGGAAGGATATGGTGCATATTCCCGGTATGAGAAACAATGTGGGGACACAACATGATGGAGCAGGGAACAGGGCACCAAAGGAGAGATGAAGCAAGAGAACTTGCAAAAACTCAGACACACTGAAGGCATCATTCGGAGTAACTTCAAAGCAATCTATGAGACTCCACAGACATCACCATCTGCCACATACTTCTGAAGATTTGAGCTCTCAAGGGGCTACTTCCTGCAAGACATGAGCATCTTCACAGAAGAGATTAGAGATACATCATGAACTATCTCATTCTGACCATTTATCATGATAAACCTGCCAAGTGCATTAAATTTGCATAAAAGGATGTGTTCGCCTTTAATAAGCTACCTATTTCTCGATTTCTCAGTGACAAAAAAAATGAATTGAACACATTTAGTAAGAGTGGTGCGACTAATCGTTGAACGAACAGTCTTTCACAGAAATGCTATGCTACGATCTAGCTCCAAGATTTTGTAAATGTGCTTTTTCTTTCATAGCATAAGTTTAGGTTGTCAGCTATTACAACATTGTGCATCTCTCTAAATGAATGAGAAGTGCATCTCTCTAATGAACTAGAAGTTTAAACTTCTGAAAAAAAAATATCACTCTTACAATGCCACTTAAAAATGAAAAACTCACAGAGCTAGTGTTTTGAATCATAATCAGTGGTGGAATCATCTATATTCATTGCAGTTCCCTTCATCAGCGATGGAGGTTCTGGGTGGAACTTCAATTTCACTTTTATTTAAGTTTTTATGCTGACATGTCTAATGTTTTCATGTGTACATTGTGACAACACCCAAAGGAAAATCCTGAAGGATATTCAGATCTTTGTAATCTAGTGAGCATTTCTTGATAAATAATATATTACCTTTTCACTGAGTTGTTACTTCAGTATAGGTTTTTAAATACATCCTAGGCAAGTTTTAAATGTAGCTCATCAAGGTAATAGAAGTTAAGTAAATCAAGATTGGATAATATCCTGTAGTGAAGATGAACTTTCATGTTTGATCACAACAAATTTCAAAATGTTCTTCTAAAGACACTGTGTACTGCATCAGAAAACCCTTCTGCTTTTACTGTTCTCTTTGGGTTAGTACCATCTATAAAAATGGTATTTGAACATTCATTCTGTTCATGGTCAGTCAGGCTGGTACATTTGCTGGCAAGCCACTTCTGAAAACCTTTCCCTTCCTAAAGCTAACTGTGTTTTTCTCCTATTTCCGGGAATCCAAAAGTAAAGAACGGAAAATTCTGGTAAAACTCACTATGGGAAGCATACTTTGAATGCACCAATTACCTGCAAATGTGCATCCTTTTTTCCTTCCACTTCCCCCAAAATGACATGGTTTCCAGTTAATTCTTTCCAGATATTGTGCTCAGAGTTTCCAGTAAAATCAGCAAGCCACAGAAAAAAAAATCCCAAATACATTTTACAAGAGGGTTTCTGTGGGATGGAAGGGACTCTGCCTCAGCTGAATGATTCTACCTGGTAACGAGCTCCTCTTTCCACCAGCCACTAAAAATAGGATTTACAATCGTCCTCCAAAATGCCTGTAATACTCTAGGTTAACACATGAGATCTCACCCCCTCTAGTGACCTGTCCCAGTGGGAATAGTATACAGTTACTTACTGATAGTTAACAGGAGCCATTCCTTCAGCTTTTGCTTTTGATGCCGAGAACCCCAGGTGCTGTGCACGCTGCCGACCCAGGCGTCTGCGCGCCAGCAGCGCCGCCATACTGCCTGCGCTCCACTGGAGGCCCCTACAGCAGGAACCCCTCCAGGGCCTTCTCCTTCCCTAAGGGCCATCTGCATGTACTTGATTAATGAGACTGGCCTACTCGGCTCTTTAGCTTAGAAATTAAATGTATTGGCTGAAAGAGGAGCAAGATAGAGAGGTGTATTTACAAAGCGATAACAAGATTCTGCAGTCCTGAAAATTTAGGCCCCAGCACAATAGTTGTCTCGCTCAGACACGGCCATGCCCTTCTTGCGGCCTTGTGGAAAACCTAGCAGCACTCCAGCTTTCCTTTCATTAACTGACCTCCAAAAAAGCCTGGTAGCAGCACTGTCTGTTGCCCAAATGTCTATCTTTAACAACATATTTACAATCTGTCTGGTACTGTGGTGACAGAGCACCTCAGAGGCTGTAATCCTCTTGTCCCGCGACCCGCTCTCTCCACAGGCTCCAGAGGAGCGCAGGGGAGCTGAAGAGAATTAGCAGAGTTTGTGGAAACTCAACTGACTTCTGATGAGGCCTGGGCTACTGGTCTAACAGCCTCCTTCCCCCTCCAAAAATATTCCATGATTACAAAGGCAAGATAATAACGAAAACCCATGTCCTTCGATGAGGGTGCAAGTAGGGGATTATTTGAAAGTGTGGTAGTGAGAAAAATTCAGGCCATCACACTTTCATGGAAGACTCCAACAAGGTTGCACCTCAAGGGCACAGCGTATATAAAGCAGACAAATGCAACCGTGGACCATTTTCTGTGAGAAGCCACAAGATAATCGAAAAGTCTGTTATCTTTGGGAAGAACCTGGTGAAGTCTTTCTATCACTGCAATAAATAAATAAACCAACGTTCACCACAGTTGTTGCCTTCCTTATGATTTTTCTACAATTACAATTTCTAGCTTTCTAGCCCAAATCACTTTACCACGCAACTGTTTGTGTTGCGAGGGCTTTTTTAATGGATTCATGCTGAAAGCGTAAAAGGCAAGCAGTGATACACATTTCAATATTTAAAAGCATAAATAAAAATCTTAATAGATCCCAGATGTTTCATTTCCTCCAGCCCTTGTCAAAGATTGAGTTGGTGCTGATGTAGATGATTTTCTAAGAGCAGTGGTCAGTTTGATACTGATAAAGGTTTAGAGATCTCAGAATTTCAAATGCAATTTCTAGAAATAAATAAATCATTAAGTAGATGCAAAAGAGACAACTATGAATGCAAGTGGCTGTTATTTTGTAAACTTATTTTATGGCCTGAAATGCACCCACAGGTTTTAAAGGCAACTGAATGTGAAACAGACAGTAACATTTTGTCAACATATATAAAACCTTGTAAAGATAATTATTTCAATCTCATTTTCTTAGCAAAAGAACTCCAAAGGTTCATACAAATAACAAACTGAAGGAATCCATACTTTAAGGTAGATATATGGTGCTGGTACTGTTGAAGCTAATGAAGAATTTGCTATTTATTTTGGCAGAACTCAGATTTGCTAGCTGCATCCATTTTTCACTTATTAAAGCAGCAAGTTATCATTTACTATACCAAACAAATAAAGCACTATGCAGAAAGCACATCTACAAAAAAATCGCTGCTGGCTTCAGTAACTGAGGTCGTGCTGCCAAGCACAAAAGTCCAACACTGAAACGAGCGGCTCAATTCTTCTGCTCTGATTTTTACTAGGAGAAGTCCTTAGTCTCCTAACTGAAAGCAACCATGGAGAGGGGGTTTGAAGCCCATATTTAGCTTGCATAGACCCATGATGTGTGCGCCTGGTGTCAAAAAAATGCTGTAAGTCTGCCAGGTCGGCAGTCACAAACCCCACACGCTGCCAGTTGCAGGCTGAGCAGACAGTAGAAGGCTATGAATTTCATTTCATCGTCTCTTTTCCCCTTCCTGGTAAAGCCGTAGAGGCTAGCAGCTGTTGGAGAAAAATGTTGAAAAATATTAACTATGAATGTCCAGGAGTTGGTCTGGATCCATATTAAAATCCAACAAACTAAGAATAAACCTAACACCAAATCTTGCAAAATGTGTTATTTATTAATACAGCTAACAATGTAGGCTTTGGAGTCCACTTTCAAGGAGTGTGTGGATAAGCTCAACTAAATGATGTACTTCATATAGCCTGCCAGATCTGCCTACTATGCTGCTAATATACGTGCCATGCATTTCTCCCCAGCTAAATTTCTGATTGAGAAAAACTTCACCCCCATTCTGTTACCTGTTTTGCTACATAATATTCCTTAATAGCGAATGCTGCTTGTTCTTAACCGTGCTTTCTATTACACCTTTGGCATTTGTGAAATGGTAAGTGCAAACATAACCTAAGTCCCTGAACATGCAGTTTTATCACATAGCATATGTTATAATTATGGACAACACCTAAAAGCTGAATACACCCTTCTAGTCTTTTTCAGGTGCCTCAAATTCTTTGCTAAGAACAAAGTCACCTAAAATCGCTAAGCCTATTGGAATAGGTAGGTTCCACAAAACAAATTTTTGCCAAACCAGTTTCTGCACCTTCTTGTAGCCCCTTCATACACAGGGCCAAAGGCTCATTTCATTGACATAAACAGCAAAACTTTGCATGGGATGAGGCGCTGCAGTTACAAGATCAGGCTACAACAAACCTAGGAAGCTTGTGATAGAGAAAACGATTGTTTGTTTGGTTGGTTGGTTTTGGTTTTGATTTTGGTTTTTTTAATCACAACAGCACCATTGGCCCACAAACTATGTTATTTGCAATTGTGCATCTGTGTGCCATCAATCTCTAAGGAAGGAAAGACTGCTGGGCTGAGCTCTCAATTTATGTTTCTCAGTTGACTCTTATAATCACACTCAGTGTTCTCAAGCTAAGAGCAGCTATTCCAGTAACAAAATTTGCACACCAGGTGGGTTTATCCAAGTTCCCCTGGTCCTAATAGTTTCATACACTTCCTAATAATAATCTTGAAAATTATACAGGCAATTGTCTTTCTAAAAAGCTACCTTTAGCAAAATTAGGAGAGTTCTTTCCTCTCAATAGGAAAAATATTTTAATAAAGTAGCTAGTATACGCCTATAAAAAATGGTGAGAAAAAACTATTGAAAAATCCACTCTTTTGTGATGCTGTCTTTAGATGCCGTGCTAAAGAAAGCTAAGGGAATTCTGGGGACCACAGATGATGAAAGGTCCCAAAATAGGATGGGCACTGAGCAGGACAAGGATCCCTTGGTCCTGCAACACTGTGATCCAGATGAGGTATTAATATTCATATTCTAGACTGTGATGAGAAAGAAGGCTTTAGCTCCTGTCCAGGCATGGGCCTAACTGAGCAGAGGTGCAGGGAACTGCTTCCCTTCCTTATTGAAATTCAGTGATACTGCAGAAGGCAGTAGCGTAATGAAATAGAGCAGAGATCATTTCAGTAGTTTTGCCCATCTGTGCTCTCCTGCTCCTAACCAATGTGTAACCCCACACAGGACTCTGCTCTTTCCAACTTCAAGGAGTCTCAGGAACTATTTAAGTTTCTATAATATGGTAATCATTAAAATATTGCTATTAGATCATCATTCAGAAATGTATTAGGACTGTGACTACCTTCATTTGTATAACCCCAGAAATGTTTTAGCTTTGCTTAAGATAGCCCAGTTTCTTTCAAAATGACAATTTAAACAGCACCTTTCCCTCAGAAGTGGAATAAAATATTTATAAATACCTCATTTATTTGCAAGCAAATACAGGTAACGTCTGTTAAAAAGCAAAATCCATTAGACCCTGTGTAGTTTCGGTACTGTAAGTAGATTCCAAAAGGCAACAGATGTGGGGACAGGGGGAGGAGGGGAGCTGATTTTGTCTTTTTAATATTCAAAGTGGGTCTGTTCTCACTGGCTAATTAAATCAGTAGAGTGCAAACAATAAAAGAAAAAATAACTGTTGCCTTTCTTCCCTAGAACAACCTCTCTGGTTCATCTCTACTTACTTATTACAAGAACTTATTTATTACAAGACTACAATATCCCCTCCCTAAATCCTCATGAAATAAGACACATATTGCACAGCACCGAGAAGAATATGCTTTTCCTGTGGAATTTAAGATAAGGTAGTCTTTCCACTGTTAAGAGAAAATGGACTTGGAATGAGCTTCTTTGATTGATGTGAAACTACTGAAGAATCACACTAAAAAAGTAATAGACTTAATAACAATATCAGATGTACAAATCAACCAGCAGAATGCTGCCCTAAAATATATTTGTACTTTCTTGGCAAAGCCAGTAGGTTTGCAGGGATGTGCTGAATTATTTGAGAAGTAACAAGATGTGTTAATAACATTAAACAGTCATCTTCCAAGAACCTACAGTATTATGGTATTTTCTAGTCAGATAATTATTTGTAGTGCATAAATACATGTAATATCAATTAAAACATTTTGGTTTGGGAAATCAAAGTGAATGTGGTATATTTAGACTTGGTTTTGAAAGTATTTTAAGTACTACTCTCTACTTCTAGCCTTTAGTTAGTTACAATACATCGCAGAGTAGTAAAAATGAGCTGTAGGTACAGACCAGAACTCCACTGTGCCAGCACTGTACAGGAACAGAGAAAGTGGTGCCAGCCCCAAGAATCTTATAATAAATATAATGGTACACATCATGAAGACACGATTATCTACAAGCATCAGCAGCCACCTAACTCTAAGAGCATAAAGCTCAGCAAAGGATCAAAATACCTATGCATGAAATAAGGTAGACTGCATGCCCTCTGCTGCTACTGCTTCCCACATCAGCAAGTTAAGTGCAAGTTTGGGCATGTACTTCTACATATTATGTTTAAGTGACAGCACTGTGGAGGTACCCAAAGATAAGGGACAATAAAGGGATGCAGACCCCTTGCATCGTGAGGGAGGGAGCTCAGCAGTAAGTTGGTATTTGGCAACAGAAGGCAACCATTTCAGCCCAGTTGTTGCCAAGTTTTTGAAAGCACCAGAGCCAAGGAAAGTGTTACAGCACATAATGCATGAGTTTGAAGGAAATGCCTCTCAAATGCTCAGGATCATCATGGAAGAAAACACAGATGGGTTTGTTTGAAGATGTAACAAGTGACAACCAAGAGCCTAGTGTCAGGTACTGTGAGGTCCAGCACCTTTACAAATGCACAGTTCCTTCTCAGCTCCATGCATTATTGGCCCAATTTTAAGTTTATTGAGAATTTCTCAGCAAAACACAGCTTCATTGTAGGTAATGAATTGTCCACAGCTGAAACACTGATCTGTTTAACCCCACAACCAGGGTTTTAGAGAGTTGTGTGCCCATTGCCAAATGTGGACTATATCTTAGTTACTTTTCATTCTCCTACTGTTTGAACATACTCAGCACCAATAAGTACTTTACTCCCTTCAAGCGTTCTTTTGGTTAACCAAATTAATGGTTGCAAACAAATAAAATATTTACTCTGTAGTGCAGCCAAAACATTGTTTCTTTATGTAATCTGAAGGATGAGCAAACACCAGAGCACTGGAGATAACAGCAGCAGATAATAGCACCAGGTTAGACTTAGCAAAATGATGCTTTGTCTTATGACACTTCACAGTAAAATAAATACGTAATATAAGGACGCCAAACAGAAATGAGCCCACTACCACTTAATTTAACTGCATCTCAAAAACATAGTGAAGTAACCCAGCGAAGGTATTTCTGTTGATAGTCATATGAGAGGGCATTTATCAACACCCATTAACCTCTGGATTTTACCTGTTAGTTTTTTACAAGATGCTTGTGTTGCTTCCTAAGCCACAAGGTGTCACAGTGGCTCAACTGGTAGGATTCTTGTCAGTCCAGACACGCAGGTTGCGGCTTCAGGTTACGTACCAGTGCTAACACCGAGCTCTGGGAGGAAGTCTGTGCCACGCTGCCTGTTCAGCAGTGCAGCCCTTTGGATGAAACGATCTGTCAAGGTGTAACTCGGTTGCTTCAGGATGCTCTTGATGTGGGTGTTAAATAATCCTATGGCACCATCAGAGAAGCGATGTACTTGGTGCGCTGGCATCTTGACCGTCTTGACGGATCTTTTTACTTTGCATTATTAACCCTGACAGGGTGTTAAGAGGTACTGAAAAGAACTGAGCTAATCATTCACATAAAATAGTAAATTTTATGAATTCCACTTCGATTTACTCAGAGTTACAAGGAATTAATACAAATTTTTGAATGCATTAATTATTCACATTTAAGACATATTTTTGCTCATCTTTCATAACAAGCTGTGTGCAGTAAGCATGTAATATTCTGCTAAGACTATATGCTGTGATTGGTCATATATTGTGTGTTACTGTTTTGCATCCTTAACTGGATGAGCACAGATGGACCTTAAAATGCCAGGAAGCTTTGAATTTTTCCATCAATTCTTTTGTATTACATTTTTCTAAAGTAACTGCATGGTAAGCAGTGCCCTGTCCCATGAAAAAAATAGGCACATACATCATATTTACTGACCTGTAATTTTCCCATTGCCACCAGTCATCACCATTAATTTGTTTTACATTTATACACCAGTCAGTCCTCACTGCAAAGCAATCAGAGATTCTTCCCTGGTGTATTTAATTTCTAAGTATCATGGTTCTATCTGGGATGTTTTGGAAACTCAAAACAAGAAACACTGCCTCTCAGCTTAGCCTGTGTAAAATAAGCATCTTCTTTCCAGAATGCTTAACAAATTGAAATTTGCATTCTGCAATTATTTGTAAGAATAAAACTCCATTGATCAAACATTCACAGAAAGGCATAAAGAGCACAAGCATAGCCAAAGCAAATTCACTGTTAAACTCAAGTGAATAGTCATGGAAATTTTGCTTGTAGTATTTGTTGCACTCAGGTAATGAACCTTTACCCAGTGTGTTGGCTTTTCATGTCCCATTATTCATGCCAACACATTCATTAAAATGGGCTTATGCTTTTTAACATAATGTGCATAGGTGTGGCCTTCAAAGAGTTATTACCACAGTTTACAGGCATGCTGTTCGTAAATACAAGCAGAACTCCAGTCCGTGCAAAATGCCAAGCTTCCCACAAAGCATATGGTAATTTTTGCTCTGTAAAATGGATAGATGCGCTATATAATGCATAATTGCAGCACATTATATCTGAACTTCTAATTGCTTAAAATGATACTTCAAATCATATCAACAACATTATTACCTAATTACCCTAAGGGTTAACTGATACTCTGGTGATTAAGTCCAAGGTAGAAGTGATAGAACTATTGTACTGCCTTCATCCACCACAGCAAGTAGCATGATCGAAAACACACGTATGGAATCTGTATGCTGTCAATGTTTTTAACATCTTGGTATGGTGAAAAAGAAAGGTGGAGAAATGCTGACCAAGTACCAGAAGGAAGGAGGGTCCCTCCTGCAAGATGCTGAACAACTTCAGCAAGAATAATTTTGATTTGCTTTAAAGTAATTATTTTACGGCAGTTCTTTTCCTTTCTTGTCACAATAACATTACTGTGATGCAAAATGGAGTAATGTGGAAACACTTTTGGTACTTAAAGTGGATACAAGAGTTCTGGAAGATGGTAACACTGATCTGAAAAGGCAATTTACTACTAGAATATGGAAAACTGAGTAAAACAGAGTTGTAGGTCTTCTTCCACTGCCACATAACCCATGTGTCAGACTTTTGTAAATTGCATGAAGAAAACATAGCATTCTAGGGATGAGGCATTTTATATTCCCTTTTTCCAATCTTATCATTGGAAACTACGCTGGCTGCAAACCTAGTGGCAAAGCAGGCTTCACGCCTGCCTTTCCAATCACACCCTGGAGGATCTCTAGCCTGTAGAAGAGGAGATGGTTAGGAATGCTGGTGCTTCTGACTGCCTTCCTGAGGGATGGAGTATGGTGAGGATGCTTCAGCTTAAACAGTAACAAAACTGAAAAATTTTCTCTATTTACAGTCTTGTTTTCTGAGCATTTTCCTCTCTCCATGTGACTACTTTATTTAAAGATTCAGAATACTACTTTTTGTATAGTGTAGTCATTAATGCTTCAGAAATCTCTTTGTAACCTGCTCTCAGACAGATGGCAACTCCTTCTCTGATGCAATCTTCTGCTAAAGGCTGAGGCAAAACTACACAATTGGAACAAGAATCAAAATAAGGCACAAGAAATACTTTAAATGTGCAATGTACTGGAAGTCATAATTTCTCAATTTATTACTTTAGAAAATAACCTAATAAAAATGTAATTAGAAAAAAACAAATGTTTGAAAGTCCAAAAGAAAAGTGAAAATAGTCCACTGCACAGGCGATGTAGGACTGCACATAATACTCAAACAGGGACAGTTGTTTTTTCCAAGCAGTTAGTTTTTGAAGAATGAGCACAGTGGATGCATGCTTATGTCTATTCTTGGGTCTGCCTTAATCAAAGGTTTCCAAATACGATCACTTTTATACATACATAACGTTTTATTTGCCCTCTGAATGCAACAGATAAGGTCATCCAACAAGTCTGTGCAATTCTTCTGGATCATAAAGGATGCTTTAGTCTGCAGCTAGCAGCAGTAAAATGGACAGGATCTGGACAGGTATTGAATCTGCTGTAGGTGAATAATCTGATAGCAAAACTATACCCAGAGATTAGATTTCCCCCTTTTCTTTTTAAACACACACACAAGGGGTACAGACAGATTTGAATGCTTCTCAGCTAACTAGGCTTGGCAAGCTGAGTCCGTTGCTTTGCACGAGGAAAGATGGATATCAGCATGTATTGCAGATCACATGTGATAGATAGATTTTAAAGCACTGTTCTAATTTATTAGTTGCTTGGAAGGATGCAAAGACCTGACTAGTTAGTAGGTAACCAGGCAGTAGATTTTCAGGACATCTAGAAACCTTCGTAAAGTTATGGCTTTACCATGTCAGTTGTGAGTTTGTGACTCTGCCCTGGCCAAGTACCTGGATGTGAGTATCGACAACAGAAAGACCTTAGGGAGGAGTTCTAGTTTGATACTTATATTTTGGCTGTAGTTATCAGAGTTATTCATACAGAAAAGTCTGCTATGCTCAAGTCTCACACTTCAAGTCTGTATGATGCAGATGGGAGCACCACCCTAGCCAAGAGCTTCATCATGATCATGTTTTCTTGGCAATGGTGTATAAACAGCAAGGTGGTGTCAAAGCAACCTAAGTCTTATGGAGAGGACAACCTACTCCTGTAAAATCTATGGTCTTTGCAAAGACCATTACCAACACTCTTGAGTCCCGTGGAGGTGACAGGCTTAGAAAGCCACTAAGTCTTAGTTCATGTTTAGTTTTTCCAAGCTGGTGATTTTTCACTAGCCCCCTAAGGAATGAAAGTGCCAGAGTTGTCTCCAGAAGCACTAACTGTTCCCATACTGAGGTTTATGGTCCGCAGGTGGTTCTAGTTGATCCTCAGCTACCTCAGGAGTACCAAGTGTACTATTTGGCTTAGATTAGCAACTAACAGGCTTTAGTTTTGAAAGGCATTGCTGTGCACCACAATGTAAGAGAAATTGAAACAGTATTCTGACCATAAAGTGCTTTCTCTCTGAAATTATAACAGTAATCAAACGCAGAAAGAATGTACTGCAGAAAAGAAAGACAGAGGCCTAGGGAGAAGATTTCAGCCAGGGGTTCAGGGAGGTTTCTTTCACTACTATCTATTTCTGCCTAACAAATAAGATCACTGAGACCTGGCCAACAGCCCCTGCCCTACCACAGTCTCTTTTTTGGGGACTAACCATTGGCCACTTTGGGGCAACCTTGTCCCTGTCAGGGTCACCTCCTCTGAGGCTTCGAGTAGCCCAGAAACAACTTTTAGGAGAAGAGCACCCAGCAAAACTGAGGATATATGCTGGCCTGTTTACACAGTGCAGCGCAGGAAAGAAAGCTCTTCTTGGGGAGGAAGCAACCGAACAAAGTATCAGCCCGGTTGGAATGCCTGTTTACAGCAGATATGCAACTTTTGGCAAAAAGATATAAAAAATACCATTTGAAGTGAGGAGTCCAGCTAAAAATATTGCAATGAGTTTAGCAATCTACCCATACCCTTTTACTGTAAACAAAGAAAGTGTATATAGCAAAAACAAATGTGGGTTGGTTTTTTTTTTTTAAAATCTGATCTTGCAATCCTACTGCAGGCAAAGCTCCAGCTTAAATAAGAGCACAGCACTGGGCCCTTGTTATGATCTCTATTTTGCTCCTTCTCACCATCCAAAGGCTTCTATTTTTGAGACTGGATCTGCATAGTAAATCTTGTTTACATCAGGGAAAGACAGAGTTTAAGGTTTTTCAAGTGATTTATGGTTTAAAGAGTAAAGAACAAAAAAAAAAGAGAAAAGGAAGGGTTGAAAAGTTTCTTTACAGAAAATATCTACTAAGAATCAGAGTGATTTGCAGAGGAGATCCATTTTTACACTTTCACACTGACTCTCTCCTCCCAAAAGCTCCCTGTTCCTTATGCGTGCAGTTTACATTCTATATTATAACTTTAGGAGGGGAAAAAAAGGCAGCAAGACACCCCTGATTGTAAGCTCAGGATCAGCATGGAAAGGAAGTAGTCTTTTTTTTCTCCCCCAGCCTCATAAGCATTGTTAGTTTGTAACAATTTTAATTGAAAACAGCTGCAACTGAAATTTTTTAAAGGGAAGGAAAAACTATATGAAATAAAATATAATCAGCAAAAAGAGCCTTGAATCCATTCTGAAGTCAGTGTCTGCCTAAAGGAGTTCAAGGGTTTCCTTTTAAAACTGACCTTTTAGTTTCAGCACAACATGGTTTGTAAGTACTCTTTTAAAATACTTTACTCATGTTCCTAGAATTGCTAAGTATTAGTGTATTTGTGGGTGAAAATATTTCCTCAAAAATACTTTGAGACAGAAGTTTATGTGTTTTCCCCTCAACAAAATAAACTCATTGGACAAACTCAGACTAATGTACACAATATGAGGGATCTGTTTGCGATACTAAGTTGCTAAGTGAACAAATGTGATGTCACAACACAGATTTTTATGACTAATCTATTAAAAATGCATCAGGAAGAAGAAGAAAAGATTATTTCATCAGATAGCAATGTGAGGAAGTAAAATAAGAGACTTCCATTAAACTGTAAAATTTTTGTTTGCTTTGATTTGCTTTAAATATTTGGTTGAATATGAATGTGTAAGCTTCCGGTTCATCTAGTAGCTTTTAAATAATCATAACATTCTCCTTTACTTTCCTTTTAATTTTCTTTACGCTTTCTTCAATGATGAAATCTCTACTTTTGTTAAATTCACTATATGGTTTAACAGGAGTTTAGCATGATTTGATTAAGCTGATTGTCTTTAAAACCATTATACTACTAATCAAGTTCTCTGGTCACCCTTAAGACACTCCTCTCCTAGCCAGGAGAAAAGCTGTGTTTTGCATATAATGGTGATGTAAAGCACAACCACTTGCAGCAACAGGGAAGTTACAGGTGAATTTAATATATTGTGATACGCAAAAGTTCTAACAAAATAGGTGACTAAAAAAAACCAAGTGAAAGGCTTGATAGACTTCTTTGATTAATGGCAATAAAGCAACACCTCAAACTTTAAACTGTCGGCAATTTTAAGTGATCTATCCACCATGGACGGTAATGTTACTGAAAAATTATTATACACAAGATACAATCACCTTTTGTTTTCTTTTAAGTGTGAGCAATTTCAAATGATTAAAAATTAGAACAGAAAAGGATTTACAACATCAAAGAGGAAAAGAGGCTTTTTTCTAAACAATGAGTTTTATGAAAAACAGAGAAAGTATTTAAGCTAATTTACCTATATTGTGTATTGCTACCTAGAACTTCAGAAACTGCTGATTATGCCACAACAGGATTGCTTTCTTGAAATATTAACGTAACACAGATACAAAAATGCTAAGATAAACTGAGTTTGAGGGAATGGCAATGAAATCCTTAAAACCACACACAGAGCAAGGAAACAGCTGCATTTTGGTTAACCAGAAAGTTAATCAACTACGATAGAAGTAAATAAGATTTATCTCTATATCTGCCAGACATTATTAAGCATTTAAATATTCATTTTACTTCTTCAATTGAGGATTATTGATGCATTACAAAATGGCATTAGACACTCCCAAAGTATTAATAAGAAAGCACATATTAATTTCCATTTAGAAAATAGTATTACCAGATTAGATTTCTTTGAACAACTTTTAAGGAAGGTAAGGTGTTCCTGTACGCTAGTCAGTAATTCAGACTCCCTAATTTACTTTAGATCACATAAGAATTAGCTAGGTGGTGGACTTCTGCCAGTACTTACATCATAAAACCACCCCCTGCCTGGGTGTGATTGGAATTCTTTGCCTAAGACTGACCCTGAATTTAAAAAGGCAGTTGTAGGTTCTGCCTGAGCAGCCCATAAAGTTTTAAGAAGTTTGGAGAAAAAGTTTTGCACATCTAGCACAGGCTAGAGTTGCTAATTCTTTACTTTCATGACTACCATTTCTTCCTAAAGAAAATAAGAACAACAAAGATCGCCATGCTGCATCTAAATGACCTTTATTTATCACTCTGTACTTTTTCTGCTTAGTACACTGAGCACATCCTTCACACCGACTGTTATTCCCTTCCACCCAGTGCTGACACAAACCAGAGTGGAAGCAGTGGATTTCTCAGGAAGGGTCCCCAAGCGCAGACCCACTTTGAGGACACTTCTGCCTCCCCCAACACACCGTAGACCCTGCTGCCAGGAGAGCAGGCATAGAAATGGCATTTACCAGTGGATTCCCTAATGGTGTCTCTACTAGTCCATTGCTTTTTTTTAATCACTTCTCACCTACCTGCAGGCTCTGGAGAGCAGCTACAGGAATTCACTACAAAGGTGAGCTGTACAGATGGAAGGGAGAAAACAGATAGGCATGACATACAGATCCTCCTTCCACAGGCTCTCCATTCACCCTCCCTACAACTTAATTAAATTATGTACATTTTGCTCTGCCTTGGAACTTCCACCACTGCAAGGGACAGCAGAGAATCTGACTCTAAAGGATTATTAAAGATATTTTTAGTTTGTAGGGAAACAGGAAAATCCCAAAGGCTTCCCAAGGATATATTTAGGATAAGAGCTGTAGGTTCCCATTTTTTAATGCATGCTCACTTGCTGCTGGCTCTCTGCAGAAGTTGGGTCCAAGTGGAATCTGCCAGCTTGCTACCCCCAGTCTTTTGGAGAGTTTCTTTGTAATTCCTTTCCCCTTAAGCTGCTTTGCTTGTGCTCACCTACCCCCTGGGGCTCGCAGAGTACAAGCAGCCTTCTTCAGAGACCAGTGCCTACATTATTCCAAAGACTGCCTGAAGAGAAACGTTCCTGCAATAAGCCTGTATCACCCACAGCACAAGCACATTCCTTCCATGACATACAGGGCTCCATCGGTCTGGACTGAAAAAAATTCAGAGCTAGTTACATATGCTCCAGAAGCCTTCAGCCACCAATCCCAAACATGCTTGGAAGTGCGTAAAATTAATGTGAAACTTCCACTCCCAACCTGCCCCAGAAGCCGGCGTGATTCTTTACAGGCTGTCCACACCTAGTCACTCTAAGTGTCCCAGGAAACTAATTTAATTTTTTTTTTATTATTAAGGAAGGTGTTTTAATTAGAGGATGAATTAGATGAGCTGAAGCTAGCTAGAAAATACATTTTGACAAACAACAACGCTTACAGCACAGAGCTCAGAAATTGAAGAAAAGAGAACCAGAATGTAAACACTGACCAATCACAAGGCAAAAGTATTTTTACTCTGAGCAAATAAAAGAAATGCTGGAGCATAAGGCCTTCATTAACTAAGCCCTGTCTGTCAAAGTAAAATGCTGCTGAAACCTATGGCAGTACCTATAGCAAGGAAGAGTAGGTTACTGATTTTTGCCCACAGTCCATGTGAACGTGCGCAGCAAAAACTGCAATTAAATGCGCTGAAGTCTAACTCAGCACACCTCAGCAATGAGGAGGGGGAAGTTGTTTCACAAGTCCCTCAGAAACTTTTCTAGTGTAACACTTGTAAAGGCGCTGCAATCAGAAACCGGTCATTTATTAAAAGCACCACTAAAATAATATGTAAAAAGGCTAAATTAGCACTGACAGCTTTTCAGAACAGCTTGTATATAAAACCCTGAAGGAATCACTTAATTATAAGTATTTCTTCTTTTCACTTGAAAAAGTCTAGAAATTATTACGTTAATATGTACAGGAATGTAAGGAACAGAGCTGCAAGACAATGACAAACAGTAGGAAATAAACCCCCCAAGCTCCCTCCTTCTCTCTCAGCGGCAGTGACCCTCCGCAACCAACAGCTTGGGGCAAAACTGATAAACAGTTGCCATGATTTTGGGAGCAATGAGCTGCTGGGAGTTTTCAGCCAGCACGAAGTGTATTTACCAGTGACTCCCCAGCAGTGTTTTAAGAGCGGCAGTGATAGCAGTGTCAGAAAAGCAGTTACCCCGTGGCGGTTACCCAATCAGAAAGCAGGTCACATCTCGTTAGCTGTATCATATACATTAAACGTCACAGATTCTCCATGGCTTAGCTGACAACTCAGGCATGTGTGTTTTATTTTATGATAACCTCATGTTCTCTTAAAGAATTACAATACAACAAACCTGAGATCCTTTACCATGCTTCATGGCACGGATTTGACAGATATTTGCCTCCCTATAAAGCCATTCACTATAAAAGATTAATACTTTTTAAAAGTCTTTTCAGGGCACCACGAGTAAACTACTATGAAAAACTGCAGCACCAAGAATGTTTGCTGCACACACACAGACACATGGGCTGAAATGCAGCCTGATTCAGTCCACACAGTTTGCACCTCAACAGACTAAAAAGTGTGCTTTATTGAACCACCTAAATAACAAGATGTAGCCTCCACTATTTTCTGTCTTTAAGTGACAAAAGTATTTCCCCCTCCTATTCAGCATATTCTTTGTGGTGGCTGGTCTGGGTGTAGAAGCCAGGGTGTATAAACCAGTAACAGATTATACAAAGCATAACGGAGAGTGAATGTAGTTTACATTAATTGGGTACTTTTGACAGCTATCTGATAAAGTCATGAACTGATCATCTCTCTCGCTAAAAGTAACTGCATGCTAAACGTAAACATGAATTTCTGTCGTCGGTCGTCCAGAACATGTGTTCAGGACAGCCTAGGAATAAGTTTTTAGAACTCTGCTCCTGTTTTCTGTTATCATTCATTTTTAATTTCAACGAGTTTACAGAACAAAACCAGAGAAAGCTTCGTCTCTCCCCCTTAACCCACAACATTTCTGAATTAGTTTTGTGCAAAAGCTTAAGCGATACCTTGCAACATTACAGCTACAAACGCCAGCAGGACAGATTCTGACCAAACACCACACTAAGGCAAAGAAATTTCCTGAGACCAGCATGATAATCAATCCTGAAGTGCTGTACTGTGATTTCAAGATTTCAGCCTCAACTGGTTATCTCCTCAAAGAGTTGCTCTGCGTGGAAAAACAACGCGGGATTACCCGATTAAACTACTAAATTAATTAGGGTTCGTGCCTGCATACACTGTACTGTCGAGTGGGACGCTTCAGCTGGAATTCGGGCTGAAACCTACCACGCTCCATGCACAGGAAAACAAGGCTGAGGGACTTACCTCCGTCCGCGACTGCAGCCGCTTGTTCAGTTCATATATTCGGTACTCTGGTTGCACCATGTATGGTGTGTGCCTCCTATAAAACGGGCCAAAAGGAGAAGAATAGAAAGGGTCATGTGGTGTGCTGGACATCTTGCCTGCTTGCAGAGATTCAAGCTAGACAGAGTATCACCAACATCCATACAGAGCACATGGGCTGTGTGTTCTCCACAGTACAAAGTAGCAGCGCGCACACACAGACACATCCAGGCTGCGCGCACTGGCGGGGCGCTGCTGTGGGAGCCCGCTCGGGCGGGAGGCGGGGGGAGCGGGAGCGGGAGCGCAGGGCTCCGCGGAGCGGGAGACTGGGCAGCCTCAGGCACCGCCGCTCGCTTTTAAAGCAGCGGTTGCCGGAGGGGTCATTTCCTGTCCACGCTGCGGACCAGTTCAAAAATATAATTTTCCTCTCCGCCTGACAGAGGTCTAAGGTTTGGGTTTAATTTTTTTCCCAGCCAGGACCCCGCAGGAACCTGGCAGCAAGGCTTGTTAGCATATAGGTGGTTTAAAAGCTGCCTGAGCCAATCACCCTCCTCGAGCGGCACGCTCGGGTAATGTCACAAATGTGATTACTACAAAACACATAAACACAGGCCACGGCCATCCCCGCCGCTTGCGGCTGGGGATTCACCCGCGCCGAGGCGGCTCCCCTCCGCCCAGCCCTGCCCGCTCGGAGCGGCTCTGCCGGGCTACCCAGGCTCGGCAGCCCTCGCCGCCCTGCCGATGCCTTGGCAAGTGGAGGGGGGTGCACCTCACAGCAACAGTTTGGGGGGACGGGAGCGAGGGAGGGCGGCGTTGGTGCTGCCGCGGAGTGGGATGGCTGAGGAGCCCGCACAAAGGCAAAACCTCCACACACACCGCACTTCACACAATGGAAAGCAGGCAAACGGAACTCCTAACAGCAGCCTCCCGGGAAAAAGAAAAATAAATATAAAAACACAAAGAGCCCGGTGGGGGAACGGGACCCCCGAGTAACTGCTGGCGGTCCCGCTCGGCGGCGGTGAGCGGTGCACACACGGCTCCGGCCAAAAGCTGCTCCCGGGAGAAAAGGTGGCGGCAGCTGGGGAGGAGACCGGTCCCTGTTCTCAGGATCATTCCTGTGCACAAACCCAGCAGCGGCTGGAGCACGTTGCACATGAAAGATACCCAAAATTTGAGAGGGGGGAGAAGGGGAGTCCGAGGGAGGAGGGGAAGGCAGTGGGGAGGTAGTCACCCTTTGGAGGTGAGGGATGAACTTCATCTGTTGAATCAGACTTGGAGGAAAAGTGCTTGGAGCAGATGCCATGTGAACGAAAAGTCCTCAAAATACAGAGGCAACAAAATGGGCTCATCCACTACATGGGAAAGTGCAAGGTTTAAGAGGGGGGCCTTCAAATTACCTGCACAAAAAAAAAAGCCCTTGAAGCACAGACTGTCTCTTTATACACAGCTGTAAAGTATTAGGCATTATTTACAGTACTGAATAAACGTAAAAACAACAATAAGCAGTGCTGAATTAATCTCTCATGTAAATTCATTCAAGCAAATGGAACCACTCTAGGAACAGATTTAGTTAACTAATATGATTAAGAGAATAACAATCAGCTGCAGTCACAGCGGTTCTCAGCCGGGGTGCTTCGCAGGAGCGCTGCAGGATCGCCCATTTCGCAGATGGGGAAATCAAGGCACGCACCATTACGTTTTCTAAATTTAGGTAATAATCACCAAAAAATATTTGAGCATGATAGGGCTTCACCCATTGCCAAAAAATTAATGTGACTACAACTGAACATAGAAATATTTAAAGACAGAGTCGCAAAATTCCAGTTTTACTGGCATTTGGCTAAATCTAGAAAAGCTGAGTTCTCTTTTCAGGATAAAATACAAAAGTTCATCATTTCCATAAGAATGACGTACTGGGCTGTTTTATAGACTTCCCACAGCTTTTGTCACTAAACACAGAGCCAGCAGATAATACATGGAGTATTCCACTTCTTTCTTTAAATTCTCCCCAGCTACGTAGCGACACTACGCTGTTGCTCCAGCACCATCACAGGAGGTGCTGAGTTTAATAAACAGCGTGAGCGACGTTTGGCTCAATAGTGCTGCAATTGCAGTGACAGTGCTCTTCCAGGGGTCACTGGCCACACGAGAAGCCTCTAACATGTCTATGTACCTAGGAGAAAACTTCCCTGTGCTTACCTTGTACTCTTAACAGATCCCAGCAAGGCTATCTTAGAACCTAAAACCAAAATGACCAGAAAAATTACAGAGTTATAGCACTAATGCAGACAATTTTTATAACTGAAGTATCACCTACTTCAATAAATGTCAAAAACAGCCAAAAAATCAACTCACCAATGTGTGAATTTTACTTTCTTTGTGAAGCAAATTCAAAGTAAAACATACTTGCCCAAGAAGGGACACACTACTTTTGTCATTAAAATGGCAGAATTTTGCATAGCTTGAAAACTGTTTTAAGAACTTTTTGACTAGGCTAAAATTCACTGTTTCAAGAGGTTAAACATGACGATAATATTAGTATTTTTGAAAGGGGAAGGAAGAGGGGAAAGGAAGAGGTTGCTTTAAAATAAATTTTAAAAAGACGAACTCGGAGTACTGGGAGTGAATGAGCAGTAGGATTTGCTTTCACGATTGGGAACTCCAGATACTCCTCCCACACCCCATATAAGACCCTCTGTGTACAGGCCTAGCGCAAAGCAAAAATACGCAGTGGTATTTTAATAATTCCCATTGATTAACTGGTAAATTATCGCACACCTACAGCCCACCAGCAAGAACTGAGTCCCAGGGTAGGAACCTGCTAATTACAGGCTCCAGCAGCACTTCCAGTTGCCTGTTATCATCTAGACCAGCGTGATGAGCAGAACAGTAAATCAGAAGGCAGAATCAAAGGAAAATAAAGTTACAGGGATCCTGACAGTGTCATCTTGATTCCCACTTGGATCTACCACCTTTAAAGTTTCGTGTGCTCTCCGGGAGTGATGGTTAGGGACCGTGCAGCCAGTCCTGCTGCCTGGGCTGCCCCAAACCTTTGCACCAGTGGCATCAAGCTGCTACCCAAAGCGGCTCTGGGGTCAAAGGCAAACATCTGGCCCAAGATTTAGGACAATCAATAAATTCCTTAATCTGGAAAATGAGTTTAATGTGAGCAGAGGAAAAAAGAGGTGGCGGAAACAAGAAGAAGTGACTAGCTAGTCTTCCTAAATCTGAAAATGAGTCTATTTATGTGCCTGCATATACACTACTAGAAATAGATGAGAAAACAGTCCATGCAGAGTTGCATTTACATGGGTGTATATACGTGTGAATCCCGCTGTGTATCAAAGCAGCGAGCCTTACCCCACTGCTTAGAGCCCATGAAGGGAGGGCTGCATCCTCAAACCTCCTCCTCAAACCTCCACATAGGTTCACCCGGCCCCTGCCTGGGTGCTGCACCCACGCACGAAGGGAGGCAGCACAGTAGAGCGGAGAGGCACTGGGACGCGGGCCCACGATTCCCACCAAGAAAGGGGAGCTGAGTAAGAGAAGTGTGCCCTCAGACCCCACCAGCCCAAGGGGCCTCAAGACATGGCACACTGAGCTGGCTGATGTCTGGGTGCCGGATTGCCCTCTCCTGGGCAGAAACAGAAGAACCCACCTAAGTCAAGGACTCCACTCTGTCAGCTCTAGAAGACAATTTCCCTTCATTTCAGGGGGAATCATGGATTTGGTGGAGCAGAAGGGTTGCAGGTCCTTTCCTCTGCATCCACTAACATGAAACTTGCAGTGCCTATGTGTAGCTGAGATGCGCTACAATAGAAGGACCGAAAACCAACAGCAGAAACTTCCTCCAGGACACAAGCAAGGAGTAAGAAGGGATGAACCAGAGCAGCTTGTATCTGTCCTCACTGTTTATGCTCTCACACATGGTCAGATGCTGTCTTCTGCTTGTGACTGTCACGGGAGCCCAGGGGAGCTGCCCTTCGGCAGCCCCTGGCACAGGGAGTCCCACAAAGCCTGCGCCCCGAGTGCACCCAGGCTGCCCACTGCTGCTGCACACCACTGCAAAGCATCAACAGCCCTAGAGTACAGTGCTGCCAAAAGTGCCACGTGCAACTGAGGCACCGTCCTCACTTTGTCAAGCTGACAATCGAAGCAGCTCTGAAGGCTGCACTATTTTTAATAACCACTTAGTAATAATAATAATGCAGAAAAGAGATACAGCTGTAAATAGGTGTAATTGCTGTATTTATCCCTGGTATGCGATGACTGTTCAGTCTCTGTCAGTAATCAGGTTTATAAGGATACATTTAAGGTGGTTTGTAGCTGTCGAAAAGACAGGAAAGGGGAGACTGATATTAGTTGTAGATACACAGCAAATGAAGAGCTAAAAACTAGAGGTGCTTGAAATGAGATTTCTTGAGAATACTCAAGTAAACATGAATTTCTTGAAAAAAAATACCTTTTCAAACTGTCCTTTGTTTATACAAAAGCCAGATAGCATTGAAGACTTTTGATGGAGTGACCTTAGGTAAAAGAACAAAACTCTTTTGCTGTGGATGCTCATGAGTGAATAAATGAAATCCGCTTATCAAAAGTTGGGATGCACAATGAAGAACCACCAGCAGTATACCATCATCTGTAATACACATTCAATTGCTGAGCTCAAACACAGGATTTTGGCAGGTTTCAGAACTGAATACTGCCATTAATTTCTACATCTATAGAATAGAGTGTACCAGATGCTTGCAATATATGTAAGAAATCTAGAAGCTGTAATTTGTTTGCATTAAATATTAATATATTGAAATAAAAAACATATTCGGGAAAGCACTGTCCTTTCACCAACAATTTGTGGACAGGAAACAAAATAAATCTGTTTAATCCATTGTTAAAAGTATTTGCTGGGCTTGGTATGCACTTCCAGGCTTTTTCCATGTAGACTGTTTTTTTTCAGTTGTGATAATTGTCTTTTTCTGTCATTAAAAAATGGCATCATTATTTTTATCAGAAAGATTTTTTAAAAATCGGTAAGTGGGGCCCACCAAACTACTGTGTTTCAGAGTTTCCAGTGCAGCAAGAAGGGTTCATATCTTTTAAATGCTTCAGGCTTTTTGAAACTCAAACCTACCTTGCATAAATTACATATAATGATCATTCGATATATATGACAATTCTAAGAATTCTCTTCACCTATTTAATGCTCGTAAATTAGAGTTACAGCTCTAGCACTCACCAATGATGCTAGAAGTACCTCTGAATAGATTATAACACAAAAGGGATTTTAAATATTTTTTAGTTCTGCAGTATACACAATGTCTTTGTCTGCAACCAAAATGGATATTAAATTTTGTCTTGGAACTTTGTGAATGCTTGGTTGAATGCAGTCTGTGAGGAGCCTGCCCATCTCTGACCAAGCAGTCTGTCCGCTTGACCCACTCAGTACACGCACAGCACCTGCAGCAGGCAGAGCTGGGGAGGAAAACAGGAGACAAATGCAAAGTGGTGCAAATCGAACCTTGGGGTTACAGTGATGGGCCCTCTGACCGTATCAAGACACAGCAGACAAACTGACTCATCATCTCTCCGATTAAGCTATGGTAAGCCTGTGATTTAGTGTGTTTTTGTGCCTGATGCAGAGGGGATACTGGTCGGTAGGAGCTCTCAGCTGCGGAGTCTGGCTCTTCAGCTCACAAGGGACTTACGCTTTAAGGGCTAGAGGCTTCATTTTGCTCCTCACTGTGCTGTTGGTGTGGCACCCTCAGTGGACAGTATACCCAGCATCACACCTGGGCACTGTAACTACAAAGTACATCATGACCATGCCAGAGAGGACTCTTGTCAAGGGAAATAGCGCCATGAGGTGCCGGGAGGAGAAGATGAGGTCCCAAGTGTGAAATATTCAGCCCTTGACCTCCAGGGGAGCTTCCCTGGGCTGCAATAGCTTCAGGATACCAAAGAACACCTGCCCTTTCACAGAACCAGATCATCTTCCAGACTAGTAAAATGCCAAAGAGATTTTATATACCTTAGTTTTGCTGCATCTCTGAGGACACCACGAAGACTGCTTTCAAGAGTCAAGCAGCTTCAAGAACACGTCTGTTTTG
>JAAGAY010142657.1:0-10763 GCA_011801015.1 Ardeotis arabs
AAAAAAAAAAGAACAATTTAAAAAAAAAAAAAAAAAAAAAAAAAAAAAAAAAAAAAAAAAACCACACAACCAAAAAAACCCAAACAAACAAAAAAAAAACCCACCCACAAAAAAAAACCCCACACCTACACCTATTGATGTTTATTCCTTCGACAACACCTTCACAAATTGGACAAAAGAAACACTTCACTCTTCACTACCTTATCTATGAATAGAGGAAACAACAACAATCAAAAGCCTGAAATAGCAACTTACAACAAAAGACTGAAGAAACTGGAGTCCTTCAGTTCCAAGCAGTGCTTCTCCACCTCTTCTTGTTGCTCAGCCTAGCACAGCATAGCAAAACTAGGGAGGTTCAGCGTAACTCCTTCCATAGCGCACTCCCAGGCCACAGCCACCTTTCCCTCTGCTGCTGCCCCCTCTTCAGCCTCCAGCACAAGAGTGCTGCCAACCCCTACAGCATCGCTAAGGCCAGGCCTCAGCTAGGCACCTCCTGCGGTCATGGTCCCTCCTGGGCAAGATGCAAGTTATACAGGACTCCTGAGCCCTGGCAGCACACCACAGCTGATACACAAGCCACCTCAGAGGATTATATGGCCCTGCAGAGCCAGAAACTGCCACAGATAATGATTTTAGATGCAGTTGTCTCACTGCTGGATGCCACATCCATCACCACTGACAATGCTACAGGGCCACACAGATTGGGTAGCTTCTGGCTTAGATAACAAGAGGGAGGAAAGGAAAATAGCACTCTTTAAAAGGCAAAACACACGTGTAATGGAGGAAAGAAACTAAATAGTATTTATCCTATCTACAGCAAATACAGAAGAAAATGGAACTGCAGGAAAGGTGATCCAGCAAACTAAGAAGAAGGGGGCAAAGTGGTAGGGCAAATCTATAGATCACAAAGTGGCAGAAGAAACTGGCTAGGGAAAATATGGACTTTCCTTCACTGAAGATTTAAAAAAAGATCCAAACATTCCTGATCGACACTGGTCTAGATATAGTAGATTTTTTGTCTTGAGGGAAAAGGGTGTCAGTGATCTCCCAAAGTCCCTTCTGGCTCTAGTTTCTCTTAATAAGCACATGTGACAAGATAACAGGAGATTAATACAATTTCTAAGGACATTTTACACAGGACTGACTGTCACATCACAATCAGCATTTTGGTAAATACATGAGAGGCCTTAGCGGTGCAGCTGGTAGTGCTCTCTAGTGGAGGTAAAGGAGGAAATGCTTCAGAGTTCAAAGCCACGGCAGCTTCCTGAAAACAGAAAATAAACTCATTTTGCTGTATCACAAAGACCTAATTTAAATGATGACAATTCACTGTAAACATCAATATTGCTCTTCAAAGCTGAAGAGGCAAAAGCAGAGTGAACACATTTAAAATATAGGCTAAATATCTACAAGATAAAGGTGGGTTTTTTCCTTCACCACCTCAGTTCATTGCTTCTTAATCAACTTACTTCAGTATATGATAGAACAAGGAAGAGGCTGGAGAACATTATTATGCAATATTAAAAGTGTGCTTTACTATCCATATCCAAAAGTAGTAGATACTACAGGTAATTACCACAAAGCTTTAAGGCAGATGGATGATAAACTAAAACATGGATGAAGTTGAGCTCCTCTAATGTCCTTCACCATTATTAACGTCACAGTTGACGTTGCTTCAAAAAGATCACATCATACCAACACAGCACAGCACTTAACTCTATTTAGAGCAACAACCAGTTGCAACCACAGGCAGGGTTTTTTATTGCAGAATTTTATATCAAGAGTCGAAGAAGCTAAAAAGTTTGCTAAGACCTCTGTCAAACACATGCATTTGAGTGCAACACTTTGGTGACAAAACAAAACAAAACAAAAAAAAAAAAAGAGTATCCTTAACACACCACACTGGATCTCAGTTGCATACTTTTGAGATCATCTGACCCCCAAGCCATTTCACTGCAAAATCTTACTTGCATGCCAAAATTATCTTCTCAACAGTACAGTTATACATCCAAGGTAACAGGAAGGGAACTGTTCCAGGCTGTCTGTCAAGATGACCTAGGTTTCAGCTGGAGTTTCAGAGCTAAATCTTTGAGTTATAGGTGTTACCTTGTGCTTTTTATTTTGAAGAAGAAAATCAGACTGGTGGATAACTCCTGTGAGTTGACTGAAATTTTGGATTAAAGTGTATGATAACATAGAATAGAACGGTAGTGTTGAGATGGTCTCTTCTGATTTCATATACAGCAGTAGAAATTCTAAATCCCAATTAGGTCCTTAGTTGTATCTGTGCAGCCTTAAAAACCTTCAAATCAAAACATTTTCAATGCAATCTAAATTTATTGTTTATGGCTATATAAGATTAGTTCTACTAAACAGAACTGAACAAAAGTCTGCAACTGCTGGACAAGGAGGAAGTTATTTCAGCAATTTAGCTGTAACATGAAGAAAACAAATCCGTGCCATAGCATACACACAAAGCTACAGTGAGAATAATTTCAAGTTCACAACGGCATCGCAATTTAAGCTATGGTCACTGTGAAAGTTATCTGTGCATTTTGATCACCAACCATCCAAACAATCATAAAGAGCTGAGGCAGGGAAGTACTGCATTAAGCTCGTCCTGTTTGAAGGATGGAGATGATTTAACAGATCTATGAACGTCAATGCATGCTTACAGATGTTGACGTGATTAGGATGACTTTGGTGGCAACATTAAGCAACGCAACAGCCCACATATTAATCCATGTATTTTCTCAGTTTTCTATAAGAAAGCTTCAACAGCCTCCCTGAGGTCCCTGCTTCTGCTTAATCAGTTAACTGAGGGAAAAGCAAGAAGCAATTGTATGCAGCCTCACACAAAGAAAAACAAAACATGAATAACTCATTTCCAGAGAATTTAATATTGATCTTTTGGTCCCATCAAAGGCTCATTCTCCTAGGATCTCTCTGAAACTACCACCAATGATACCTTGGTTGTAAACCATTTTTATTTTTATTTTTATTTTTTAATAAGCATTGTAATAACCAACTTTTCAGGATGCAATGGTTCCCAAGAGTAATCCACAATAACCTTGAACAGTTCCCCAACCCAGTGAATCAAGCTGCTCACACAACAATTCTGTTTTGCAACTGGAAGAGAGAGTCAACAGAAATGGCAAGGTATTTCTTCAATGATACTTTCAGAGACTGAGGCTCACCTCTCCTGGTAGGGACAATGAATGTAACATTATAGAATCACAGAACTGTTAGGGCTGGAACGGACCTTAAAGGTCATCTAATCCAACCTCCCTGCAAGGAGCAGGGACATCTTCAACAAAAAGATGTATTCTCTCAAGCTAAAGAAAAACTACTGCATAGGCAAAAAACTTCTTACTGATATTGCATGTCACAGTCTTGCAATGGCTTGGCTTATGAGCCATTAAATTCGATACGTAACGCTAAAGAAGCTTATTCTCTGTTACTGTTCTAAGGCAGTACTCTCCATACCTATTTTCAGACCATGATTGACAAAGAAAATGCCTCACAGAGGAACACAGATGCAGACACCTGAGTAAAGGCAGCTAAATTTACAGTAATAGGAATCTGCAGTGTCAAAAGAGACAAGATGCCAAGTTTTCTACCAAAACAGTTGAAAAGTCTAGCAATCAGTCTCTGATTTTAAGGCAGGGTTTGCAATTTTCATTCCTGTTCAGTCTAGTTTGCGTAAGATTAAAGAATGGTGTGTCAAAGCAACTCTTAATAGTCCCTAGGGTCTTTCAAATTCTTTGAGTAGTCAATCTAATTTTAGCACTAGGTATAGAAAATTCTGTTTACTTACCTTGTACCAGCAGGCAGAATAAATTTTACTTTTTAGCAAGCAGAACATCACTGAAGTGGATAAACATCAAGAAATTCCCCAGCATGGTCTTGGATAAGAGTCTGTACCAATGGCATCTAACATTTTTCTGTGTCGATATGGATGTGCAGCTAATTGTGAGAGACACAAATAGTTGTAAGTACTCTGGTCTACAGTACCATACCTGTCATTCTACTGTATACTCAGAATCCAATGGACTCCTTTGAAGCAGCTGGTCCATTCATCTAGGTATATATGATTTCTCATGAATGTAAGCTCAGCTGATCCAGGCCTTCATTATTTTAGCAGTGAATTACTAGGTTCCGGATAAACAGACAATTCAATATTGGGGGCAACTTTGAAACTACTCTAAATGAGAATGTCTCGGGTCCTCAGTAGCTTGCATAAAGCCACCTAGATTTTTATGCAATACTCTAGTAAATAGAGATATTCAGATTAACAGCTAAATCTGTGTCTGCATCCAGATTCATATGCAATCTGGATGTTAAAGCATCCTGCAAGACCTTTCAGTTTTGTGGCCAACTAAATATTTTTATGATATTAGTATATAAGCAGGAGAATAAATATTGCGTTTATTACATGTATCCTCCTATTTTAACTGGATAAAACTAAATTCTTTATAATCCATGGCAACAATTCCCAATAGTTTGAGGTATCATATCAGTATAATACTAAGTTCCAATCTCACAAAACAAAAATAACAAAAAAAAAAAAAAAGAGAAAGAATTAAGAAATAAAAAAAAAAAAAAAAGAGAGAGAATTAACATAAGAGTTAGCAAAGCCAGTAAGTCTAAACTAAGAACAGACAAAAGATTCTCAAGACGACACCAAGCACCTTTCAAAATAAGTTTATCAGTAACCTCATCCGTTTCCCAGAACTGAGACATTATTATCATTTCCAGCTTGGCTATCAACTCAAGTTTGGCCCGTGACATAAAATGCTATTTAACTAATAAGAAAGAATAATGGAACCATTTATTAGAGAAGGAAGGGCTGTTTGCTTTATACTTTACATTTGTTTGCTAACAAAACATTCTGTCTGACTTCATAAAATAGCAGCACTCAGAATGAACAAACAGAAAAGAATTAAAACTTAAATGGGATGCAGTAGTCTCTCCCTGTAACCATCACTTCAATAGCAAAGCACAAAAAGGCAAGGGTAAAAATGAAATTGACCAACCTTGTTAAAAAAAGACAACTGTCTTAGCTAAAAGAATTATTCTTTAACAATCTTATTTAAGTATTATTTCCTTCCAATACTGGATGTCCTTTATACAAATTCCCAAACTTGAAATAAAGGAAAAAAGTAAATCTTTTCTAATGGCGTACTGCATGCTAGATGCTCCTGCTGGCCGCTGTTTACATTAGCATGACAGTTATTCAAAGACCTGCAAAACCTACACTTAAAAGAAACAATATTTCAGCTAGGCGATGAGCATCAACAGCAGATTCAGGTGCTCCAGACATCAATGTCCACCAAGACGCGGGTTCCTGCAGCTCTGCTTCTGCTCGTGTTCAGGGACCGTAATTCTACCCACACAAACCGGGATACCATTCCTTCATGCAGTGGTAACAGGAGCATCTGTAACACAAACTATTTTTAGAAGCAACTAGGCCACTGCCAGTTGCGAGAGCAAAGAGGAGCTGCAGGCCAGAACACCAGATTTGCCTGCTAGCTACTGTATCTGACCAAGAGGGATGTGTCAAGCTCCCCCTGCCCTTCAGTGCTACCTAGAACATGGACTCAAATTGAGACAAGCTTGCTAGAGCCATTTTTTGCTTCTCCTCACCTTGCTTCGATATCCCTTGGATGCTCACAGCAGTTTTTGCCTGTGCTTGCTGTACCCAGTCCTAGGAAAGCAATGCTTCATGGATTACACTCTGGTCATGTCTGCAGGCTCGTCTTTGCAGCCCGCAGGCTTGAGCATTTTGTAGACAACTCAAGGCGTTGATTGTATCATATGATGGCAGGTGCCAAAACCAGAATTTAGGCCTATAATTCATATGTCTTTGTGTAATCCTGTTCAAAACTTCTTTCCAACTAATTTGACCCACAGGAAGATACGTGTGTATCTGAGCACCAAATTGTTTCTAGGCTTTTACATCTACCCCTAAGAGCACAGTTCCATTGTTCGTATCTAAACTGTACGTTGGAAATCAGAGTGAAGCACCACCTCACTAAATGATGATTCTAGCATGAGAAATTTTCAAGCCTTAAAAACCAGCATGTCGTCTTGGCTATTTTGTTAAACTCATTTCAGACATGGGAAACAGGCAAGATTTTCAAATAAAAGTATGAATAGTCTATCTTAGTGATTTACAAGGTCCAGATAGGGCATTTAACAGCTCTTAGAAGTCAATCCATATTCAAAAGAAGAAAGGTAAGCACTAACATATTTTCTCTGAAGTCTGAGCATTTTCATAAACTTTCTTCAGAGTTCTGAAAAAAGTGTGCAATTCTAGCAATATGGTATCAACAGGAAAACTTGTAGCAATGCCTGTGGACATACCACCCTTGGAGGAACCAGACTGTGATTGAACTTTCAGGAAATAATCATCAGTGTCAATAAATATTGATGCATTCCTCCTTTCAATTTTGTCTTTAAAGCTTTAAAAATCCACATGCAGAATCTACCAGCCCTCCTTTGGCTACAGATGCAAGCATTCACATGCATTCTCTGCAATCAGGAACAGCTTTTATTCAAACATTTTACTACATGTAAGTTACATGCGAGCTTCAACATGAGACGTACCTATACAGTGGTTAATTCCAGAAGAGTCTTGAGCTCATCTATCTGTGCATTTATGCTACTAGAGGTGTGCTAGGCATACCACACTAGAGTTGTACACTGAACAGATGTAGTTCTTCCCAAAGTTGGAGAGTCAGCATTCATTTAGTATCATATGATATTTAATGCAAGCCAATCGTATGGATTTAAGTAGCGGCCCAGTTATCCCTGCATTTGTGACAGCTGAAATAACAGGAAGAACAACTCGGGCCTGGGGAGTTGACTGTTTGGTTTGTTGGTGTGGTCTTTTTCCTTGAGGAGTAGGAGAAAGGATATAATCGCACCTTAAAATTTTACTATGAAACATTAGTGTGCACATCTCACACACTGAGAAAGGCAAACATGGAGCCATTCAAGAGCTCCATCTTATTTTTAGTATAACTGCTGCCCACAGTGCACTATAGACACATTCTTTTTCTTCTCTCCTGCCTTCAATCCCTCAAATAAATCTCCTTCATTGGATTATGGATTAATGCAGCAACTATAGCAGTAAGCTGTTTCCATGAGAGTGAAAAAACATAAGATGCGGACCATTAAGCAGAGTAACTTCTCATTTGGAGTTTGTGGGTCTGTCTTTGATATTGCATGCATTACAGGAAAACAATATTTATGTTTCAATAAATGTGTTTTGGACAATACCAACAGGACAAAAATTTAGCACCTGCTAAAACACTGAAGTAATATAAATCCTCATTTTCATTAAAACATCTAATGTCCAATAAAACTGATAGCAACTCATTTTAAGGCACTACTCCCATTAAACAATGAATAGTTATATGTATGTTAAAGACCACATTAACTTAAGAATATTATAGAGGTTACAGACTGCCATTTGAATGCAGAAGGGTGAACTACTGGTGCTACTTCTTTTCCACAAAGAAATAAAACTGTATTATTACACTATCATCACAGACTGTGATCCCCTGAAACAAATACAAATACTCAGAATAGTGTTTACCCAAAGATCTTGAAACATTTTACAGATGTGGCTAAATACTCTCATTTTATAGAGGATGAGGCACAAAAAGGAATACTATGCTCTTAAATAAGAGAATCTCTGAGAAAGTGGCAAAAGCTAGGAATAGAAACCCCAGTTCTTCAAAATGTCATGCCACTGCTCTGTCTGTATCTCCACCCTCAAAGCACTGATGAAAAAGGCAGCTATGCGAGTTAAAAATAACTTCTGATTAGCAAGGCAGCAATAAAGACAGAAGCTCTATGGACATAGAACGAGCCAGAGCCTCACTCAAGGCAGAACTAGACTCTAAACTGGGGAAATTGAACATTGTAAGGCCAGGTTAACGTTCTCCTCAAATGTAAGTGAAACTGAGTTTTCGAAGACAACTATTTTTGTCTGGAGAACAGTTAGAAGCACTGATAACTACAAAGCAAAAAAATCTCTTCTATTAGTCAAACTGATATAGCTGAAGAGACCAGGTACAGAAGACCACCTGATTTCAAAAAGACAGAGAATAACCTTCAGAACAACTTCAAGTTGAGAATATGAGCTCTGATTTCATCTGGGCTACGTTAAATAATATGAGGTGTCTGAAAACCTGTGAAACGGAGAAAGACTTTTCAAGGAAGACGGGAAAAGTTAAAATGCCTTTATCATTCAAGGAGAGCAAAATAGACAATTACTATCTACCTGTGACATACCAAAGATTTAAAGGAGTGGGAAAGTTTATGCCATTCGACAAAACTCCTCTGGAGGCCATGATAGGCTGCATAATCCCATACTTAAAGACCCAGATTTGCCTTCCAAAATTTCCTTTAGGCCCACTTCGGTTAAACTCCGACAATCCAGTTCCTCTTGATACCTTGCTTGCCTGAAAGAATAGGGTGGTTAGGTCTTTTCTGATTTGTAGATTTGAGTTCATTTGGGTGCTAAGCAGTTGTTTGCTTTCCCTCACTTTACTCCCATAAGAACGTTTGGTGAATTGCATTGAGTACATTACATTCTGGAGCGTGAATATGTAAGACCCACAGATTTTGTTGATTTTAGTGGGGAGGAGAGCAAATATTTACCACAGGATGGTGAAGATGCATTGGCAAGCTTTGCATTTGTTGCAGGGTCTGGTAGTATTTGATGCAAATTCACCTACAAAAAGTTTGGCTCTGATGATGAACTTGATGCTAGAAAGCTAAAGAGGGTCAAAGAGAAATTTCTTTCACATACATTTTCCACTATAGCTGGCAATGTTTAATCATTTTCTGTATAGCTTCCAAGGCACAATGCTAAGCCACTACAGGGACCTATCTTGTTGTATTGCAGCAAGTTCTTGCATGATATTCAAAGATTCTACTATTTCTCCAGAGGAACAGTGTTCTGAGGTATATATTTTGAAAGACGAATATCAAATACACTCTCCTTACTGCAGATGCAGTGATATCTAAGGGCTAAACAGTACACATTTTATTGTACGTTGCAGATGGTTGCTGGTTTTAAAACAAACAGACAGTAGTTGTGTCTTCTTCAATATATGCGGTTTGTGGGCTGCTATTTGTTATTGAGATTAATGTTTAGGAAGCTGATATTGATGAATAAATGTATAATGAAAAAGCTAACTGCAGCAGAGCTCTGGACAGCTAGAAGTCCGCAATTTGTTTTTTTTTTCCTTTATCTTCAGTTAATCTGTCTTTCCAATGAAAACTGCACCAGAATTACCAGTTTTCTTTGACACGTACAGCTGGCATCAGTTTCCATCACATACTCAAGATACAGATGGTGCATAGTCATTAAATATCAACACAACCTCAAAACCAGTTCCTCAACAGTGGGCTCTTTAAACACAAGTTTCCACATAGTCAGATGAAGGGTTAAAAAGTGTTATTCAAAGCCACACAACTTTCTCCATTCCATTACTCATAATGATAATTTGGACATTAAGAATTTACAAATACAAATCATGTTTAGCCAACTGCTGTCTCTGGATAAATTTCCACGTTGACTACTTTTAGAGTATTTTTATAGTAACCATTATAATGTCAAAAACTTCATATATCTTAATTGATTCTAAACAATTCTGAGGGCATAAGTTACCTGTTAATTTTGTATATCAGGGAGTACAGACTCAGTGGCAAGCACAGTGTTGCTGAGGAACATCTGTGAATATCTGGCAGAAGGGGTTGCTAACATGGCCTCTGGAAGACGTGGCTCCTCCCATAATAGAGCTGACAAGTCAATTTTTTTTAGGCTCACAAAGGAAAAAAACAAGTATTAGATGATGTATAAAACAAGTATTAGATGATATAATAAAACAAGTATTAGATGATGTATAATACTGAAACAGCATTAAAATGCAAAACATCGGTGGGAGGGAAGAAGTGGACAAGCAAGGGGAGAGGAAAAAAAACTGCAGCCAGAAGGAGCTAGGGAGTCAGCACCGAGAAAAGAACACATCAGAGAGCAAAACAAAGCTCTTAGTAGGTTCTGAAAGACAACAGAGAGAAAGATGAAAAGTGGGGAAGGCAGTAACCAGAAGAGATAGGAAAGAGTACACTTAGTACAGTGGCAACAAAGAACTCCTCGTTGGAAGGGGAAATGAAAAAATGTGCTTTTCTGCTCTGAGCTTCCTCCATGCAAAGCCATGCAAATTCTACATTAATGACACTTTGATGTTATAAGATTCAGAAGAAAACTCAAGAAAGTCAAAAGGCATTTCCTCTAAATAGCACTCCTAACCTATAGTTGCTAACCAGAGCACGACGGCAAGTCAGCTCCCCTCTGAACAGGATCGGCAATGCACATTCTGAACACATTCTCAGTGTGCTGCTTCTCCTCAATGTATTCATATAAAAGCTCACCCAATCTCATTCCTAACTTCAAAAACAAGTTTACAGGGAACAACTGTCTCAAAAAATGAAATCCAGATAAATTTATGCAAGGATAGCTTCACTGCTTGTCATAGTATTTTCCCAATAAATTGTCTCGGTGAAAACTTACTTTCCTGGGGAATTAGGAACGCATTAGGGCACAAAATTGCTCCACGAGAAGAACAGTAATTCAGACACTTTACTGTAATACAAATAGAATCATAGAATCATAGAATCATAGAATGGTTAGGGTTGGAAGGGACCTTCAAAGGTCATCTAGTCCAACCCCCCTGCAAGGAGCA
>JAAGAY010142658.1:0-62114 GCA_011801015.1 Ardeotis arabs
CAGGGGTTGGGGGGGGGTCGGTGCGCAGGGTGCACTCGGCGAAGCTGGTGGCACAGCGTGGGACACCGCGCACCCGCACGTGTCCCGCCGTAGGGCGCTGCTGACGCCGTGCCTCCCGTCTCCCAGCGGCTGCATTAAATCCTGCTCAGAGGCCCTGGTTTTAATTGGCTTAATACACTCGTTAATAACAATGTCTATTTAAGACACCTGTAAAGAGCCCATAACAACAGCTTAATGGGAGGGATGGCGGCGAGCGCTCCGCCGCTCTGCCTGTTAAATTACCGCTGCGCCGCTCTGATGGAGAGCAGGGAGAGCGGCCACGGCCTCGCTGCTGCGTCTCCCCGAGCGTCGTGCTGCTTCCTTGGGGGGTGACGCGGGGTCCTGTGGGGTCCCGCAGCTGCCGGCACCGCGCCGGAGCATCCCTCCGAGCAGGACTGAGACAGGTGTCACAGACCAACTTAACAACTTCGTGAGGCGAACGCGCCGGGTGGTGCAGCTCTTCCGCAGGGACTTTGCCGCCCGGCACGTGGTGGCATCAGGAATCGCTGGTGGCACCCGGAGCAAAGCGGTCCCCGGCATCCTCGCAGAGATGCTGGGTGCCTGCCCCCCCCCTCCCCCCCGCCCCTGGCACCGTGCGGCTGCGCTGCCAGGGAGCCTCCAAAAGTGGTCCTTGAGGGGGGTACCAGCCCCAAACCCCCTCCCCGATGTGACCATCTCTCCCTTGCCAAACCTGGCTCTGGGCAGTCCCCGGGGTGCTGCGGGCGGCCCCTGGTTTGGGGGCCAGCCTGGGAGCTGGCGTGTGCGTGGAGATTTTAAACACCTAATTTATTCCATCTATTAGATAGATTTTGTAGATTTAATCATTTTCACAGTTGGTGGCTCATTGGATACTCAAGATAAACTCCAAATGAAAGTATAATGGGTACAACAAATGAGTTTTCACACCAGAATGGCAGAAACTTGCTCAAGAAAGAGTTTGAAAGGCACAAAAATATATACATATATAATTTTTTTTCCCTGCAGTGGCTTTTGCTGACTCCAGTAGGTTACCACAGTTAATTTCACCAGTTTTGTTCATCTGTAAAATTGCATAAAAGTGACATTTTTGTGCTCATTATAGGAACTGCTGATTTATGGCTGGTAAATGCGATGCTTTTCCATTTTTGGTGAGGTTCTCGTAGCAGCGCAAAGCACCCATGAAATTGCTTGTATAATGTAGTTTAAATCCAATCTCGGAGAAAGATTCCCCCGTTGGGTAAAGTGACATTTCCATTCTCCACACCAAGTTTATTTTAGGCCGCTCAGAAGTGGCTCCGTCAGCGGATGGGGGCAGGTCGGTGCCCCGACCCCCTTTCTGCCGGCAGCGGGTGGGAGCCGGGGAGGAGGGCGGGTGCTGGGGCCCCCTCCTCCCGCTGCCGTCGGATTCACCCTACGCTTTGCTCCCGCAGGCGAGACGGCGGCACCCATGCATTCCCCGCGCTACCCCAGCCCCGCCGAGCTGGACGCCTATGCACAGAAGGTGGCCAACAGCCCGCTGACCATCAAGATCTTCCCCACCAACATCAGGGTCCCCCAGCACAAGCACCTTAACCGGACGGTCAACGGCTACGACACCACGGGGCAACGCTACAGCCCCTACCCCCTGCACGCCGGCGGCTACCAGGGGCTCTTGGCCATCGTCAAAGCCTCCGGCAAAAGCGTGGTGAAGAACTCGGAGGGGAAGCGGACTAAGCTCTCGCCCGCCCAGGTCGGCGTCGCTCCCTACCCCGCGTCAAGCACTTTAGCTCAAGGTCCCTCCTGCGCCGGGCAGCTGAGCTACCATGGTGGCCAGAAGCAGCTGGAGGGTCCCGTGCCCCCCAACGTGACGGTGGCGGCTTCGGTGCTGCCGCTGGCGGGCAGGAGCCTGGCCCTGCCGCCGTCCAACCTGCCCTCCATCCAGAGCATCATCTACCAGATCAATCAGCAGTGCCAGGCGCAGGGCGCCCAGCCGGGATGCCCGGCCGTCGTGGCCGCCAACCCCAGCCCGGCCAAGCACGGCGCCTTCGCCGGCACCGCCGCCGCCGCGTACGCCGGCGCCGTCCTGCCGGAGTGCCGCAAGGGCGCCGAGCTGGCGCTGGGCTCCAACCCGGCCGCGGCCCTGGGACCCAAGGCGGGCGTCTACCCCGAGGGCATGGACTACCTGGTCTGGCAGCAGAAGCAGCAGCAGCAGCACCTGCGAATGTACAGCACGGGCAGCGGCGGCGGGGGGACCCTCAGCAAGTCCCCCGAAACGTGCGCGGGCGCCTCGCGGCCCTACACCCTGGGCGGGGCAGCCGAGAAGGTGAGCTCGTCCCCTTTGAACTGCATGCACGGCAACTTCTCGGTGGGGCAGTACTTCGCCCCGCCCTGGAACAGCGTCCTGGTGACCCCCAACAGCGACTGTTACAACCCGCCGGAGCTGGGGGCCGCGCCGCGCGAGCTGGGGGTGCCCACGGGCGAGGGGCTGCCCAGCAAGACGCTCTGCAATACCTCCATCCTCAGCAGCAGCCTCCAGTCCCTGGAATATCTCATCAACGACATCCACCCGCCCTGCATCAAGGAGCAGATGTTGGGCAAGGGCTACGAGACCGTCTCTGTGCCAAGGCTCTTGGACCACCAGCACGCCCACATCCGCCTGCCCGTCTACAGATAAGGAACCGATGCTGCTTTTCCCAAACCCAGGGCCAGGACTTTGGCACGAGCCGTGCTCCCCTCCGGCACCGCGCGGGCACCGGACGGCGGCAGCCGGGGCGGGGGGAACCGGGAGGGGGACACGGGGTCGGCTGCCCAAAGGGCTCCCGGGACGCTGGCATTTCACCGGGGTCCCCGGACTGGACACGCTCGCGACCCGCTGGAAGCCGAGGACGAAGGACCGCTTGTCTATATAGCTCAGAAATCATTTTATCTCCACGAATGTGAACAGGGAATCGCTACGAGTTGCTGCTATCCAGGGAGAGGAGGCTCGGCTCCGCGCGCCTGCGGGCGCCCGGCCGGATCCGTGCGGGGCAGAGCCCCGTGCCGCGGCCGGTCGGGAGGCTCGCCGGCACCCGGTGCCTCACCGGCGCGGCAGCCGCAGGGAGCTCGCGCCTGACCTGTAGCTGAAGTCCGTAACTTGCACTGCTTTGATTAAAGCTAATAACTGGGGACAGTCTGGAGGCTATTTAAGAAAAACACTTGAAAACTTGAACAGATTTTTTTTTTTCCTTAATTTTTTTTTTTTCAGTTGACTAGGCTGTACATCTACGTGTTGGCTGCTACAGAGTCTCCTCCCGCCCCTCTTCCTCCTCCTCCTCCTCCTCCTCCTCCTCCTCCTCCACCAGCTCCTATTCCCACTCAGCCGGGAGGTTGGGACCCCCGGCCCCTCTCCCGCCCCACGGCACCCCAGGAGCCCACCCGGGTCTCACGCTTCCAGGCTGGTTTTTTTTTCCCCTCCTTGACTGTCAGTCCTTCCTTGGTTCTGGGTTAGAGGCGACCATGGTACCAGGGATGCTCACATACCTCCTTTTTTTCTCCTTTTTTTTAAAAAAAAAAGAAACAGTTCCAAAACACTCATTATGGTCCATTACTCACAATGTGTAATTATGTCTTTAATAGATTTATTCATTTAAAAAAGGCTCCGCACCACAAAATACAAAGTATTTCAATGTTTAAAGGTAAAAAAAAAGAAAAATACCCTGACGAATCCCAAGGTGATTGTGCTCGGAAAAGAGGTACTGTATCCCTGAAAGGCCTGTTCAAGCACTAAGTGCATTTACAAATCTCTGAGAATGTTGTTGCTTTTTTTTTTTTATACTAAAATTGACCATTATATTCTACTGTGAGAAGTGCTGGCTGCACTATATTGTTTTAAAAATGAGAGAAAAACAAATGGAAAAAAAAAAAGAAAAAAAAAAACACCAAACACAAAACCCGCAAGCCGTGTGTCCGGATGGTGTTTTTCCCAAAGTAAAACCAGGATATCGCTGGACGTGTGCTCTGGAGTCTCTTTGCTTTGCTGTGGCCTCCCCTGGGCCCCCCCAGGAGCCAGGACCCCTGCGCTCCCCACCTCTGCCCCCGCAGATTTTTAGGGCATGGAGGAGCACCTATAAATAACGGCGCTGAGCCATTAATCCGGCCTGGGCACCAGCCTCCACCTCGCACCCAAAGGGTGGCCGGCGAGGCGGGTGCACGTGGGCCAAATCCCCGGGGATTAGGGCTGCGGCCCCGCGTGCACCCGTGGAACACCGGCCCCCTCCCAGCCCCGAGGGCCAGGTGATGGGCGCCGGGGGGCGGGGGGCGGGGAGGGGTCGGGTACCACAGCCCCATCCCGGGACTGGTGGCCACCGCCGATGCAGTGGCAGCACCTCCCCTGCCACCCATCGTCTGCCGTTGAGTTTCCTCTCCGGTGGGAGAGTTCCCTGTGCCGGGGCAGGATGGGGGCTCTCCGGTGGCCCTGTTCCAGCTGGGGGGGCTGCTCCCACCTAACCCAGACTCCCCCCCCAACTCTGCCCCGGCAGTGGCTTCCCAGCCTGAACAATGAGCTGGTGGCATGAGGATAATGGTATTAAATCCCAAATAGCGCTGGGCGGAGGGCGTGTCTCCCCGCGTCCTGCAGTGGTGACATCTGGCCCTGCCGTTATCCCGGCCGGCGAGGGGCTGAGGGCGGCGGGGGCTCGGCTGCGACCCCAGCACGGCTGCGAGGGCACGGGCAGGGGTTGCGGTATATCCCACTTACCCGCCTGCAGAACTGGAATCATTTTTAAGTCACTACTTGCCCATGGCCATCGCTGGCTGGGGGACCAGTCCCAGTGGGAACCCACGGTGGGGTTGCAGGAGCCGCACTGTGTCGGGCAGTACGGAGCGGCCATGACCTACGCCGGAGCCGCCGGACCAAAGCCAAAAGGCAGCATGGCCATGGACACAGACCAGGAGCCACTAACGGGAGGCAGAGGGCTGCTTTGCTGGGGAAAAAAGCTTTATTCTTCCTATTTCGGGCCCCTGTGATACTCCCAGGGATGGGGACAGGGATGAGCATGGGGACAAGGCCGGGGACGAGGCCACGCAGCCACGTGCCCGGAGCCGCCGGGGAGCGCGGCTCCATTTGTCTCCTTTGCTCTCTCGCCGTAACCGCAGCGCGCGCGGCTCTGCCGATATTGATGGCGTGCCGGGAGGGGATCGCTCCGTCACCGGCGGCGAGCAGCGTGACAGCTGATCCGGGGAACAAAGAGAAATTGGGACAAAAGGAAATTTTCAGAGGTTAATGTTACTGGGAGGTGGGTGTGGGGATGCCATTGCCTGCCTGCGCGTTAAAGTGACTGGCTGGAGGAAAATATTCGCTCAGAGCTTTGTCGTTAAAAAGACGCCACATCAAAAGAAAGGCAAGGCTGTGGCACAGCGGGGCTGAACGTGGGGATGGAGGGGGTCCTCTCGGGCTTTGGGGGGGCTGCCAAAGGAGGGGGCTGCCCAATGTCAGGAGCCTCTCTGGGGGGGCCCAGGAGAAACTTTGCTCCGTTACCCGTGCCCCTCGGCGTGGGGGATGCATTAGCGCTGCCTCCATCATCTTTCCCATGTCGCCATAAATCAGGGCGAGCGGCCGGCAGGGACGGCGCGATCCATCTTGGCGGTCTCCAAGTCATTACGTTTCATTAGGAGGTGCGCAGGGTTTGTATTATTTAGCAGGTTAATTCTCCCCTCAGACAGCTCCCTCTCGGAGGAGGATTTTGCCACGCACAGGAAGACTTCAAACACCTAACGAAAAATTAATGGGGTGCCTCCTTGGCGGGTGCCTGCCCCCACCCAGGACCCAGCTCCGGTGCGGGCAGGTGGGTTGGCAGGGACCCGAATTGTGTGCAAGCACCAGGGAGATGCGGCAGGGACCCCCAAGATGCATCCACAGCCCCCAGGGCGAAGCCACCACCACCCACAGTCCCCTCATCCCGACGGGGCGCAGCACCCCATGTTCCGCGCCGGGGGAAACGAAGCCGTTTCTGGCCTGCAAATATCTTCCTATTAAAATAATCACAATAATAATCATTCCCAAGGCAGGCGTGCATGAGGCTGATGTTAAACTTAGCGGCCGCCTTTGCCATCTGAGAGTGAGGAGAGGAGACAGGCGGTATAAATTGCACGGCTGCAAAAGGACTTAAAAAAAACCCCATCTCTCATTTTGATTGATATTAGCTTCACAAATTAAGCTTTAGATTTATCTAAAAATAAATTCGCTTCCGCGCTCCGCATTCTGGCTGACAAGTGCTTTTCTCTTCCCTTTGTTGGCTTTGTCACCGCTGGCAGGGCGGCACAGGAGGGGGCCGTGCCCAAGCCCCCCCAATCCCACCCCGCCGGCCCCCGGCTGCCCCCCGCCTGCACGCCCAAAAGCAGAGGGTGCTGCAGCCCCAGGCTTTGCCGGGCAGCCTGTGAAAGGGCCAAATGTCCTTCACCTCCAGGATGTCACCATCATGGCCGCGGTGTCCCCAAGCCCCCACAGGGTCCGTCACGATGGCACATGGCACTGGGGCGCAGTGACATCCATCCCTCCTGCATCCCAGCCGCTGCAAACCCCGCTCACACACAGCCCCTCGGCTTCGGGACATTAGAATTTGTGTGGGGAAAGGGGGGAAAGGGGTTTATTTCCAATTACACTGGAAAAATCCCCCATGGCAGAGCTCCCCCCGGTCTGGTGGGGCCCGGCCGGGCAAAAGCAAAGTTTATCATTTTCCAATAACAGGCGGCATGAAAGCGGGCGCCGGCACAGCTCCTCATTCGATTACGGAGCGTGAGCCGAGAGCCGAAACCTCAGCCTCTCCTAAGTGGTGATAATGAAACTTATTCCTTCCCTCCCCCGGGGAAATACTTAAACCTCGGCGCAGAGATGTATGTAAATCACGTCTGAACGGAGACAGCGCAGTTACAGCTAGCGGCGAGCCGTCGAGTTTGGAGATGAAGTGTCCCCTTTTCTGCCCTGTCCTTTGCTTCCTGAGCTGGGCTGCCCGCAGCCCCCTGCCCGGGGTCTCTGACGCCGCATCACGGTGCCACCAGTGCCCACCCAAACCCGTCCAAAAGGCCCAGCTGCAAGAGGAGACCACGTTATTGCGGTTGGGAAGGGAGATGAGCTGAAAAGGAGCATCACAGGGAAAGGGGGGTGATCGGGTGGGATGGGGAGCATCCCGGGGGAAGAGAGACGATGGGGTGGGACAGGGAGCATCCCACAGAAAGAGGGGTGAGGGGAGGGGTGAGGGGAGGGGATAGGGAGCATCCCAGGGAAAGAGGGTGATGGGGTGGATGGGGAGCATCCCAGGGAAAGAGGGTGATGGGGTGGGACAGGGAGCATCTCGGGGAAGGGGGGGCGGTGGGACGGGGAGCATCCCGCCGAGGCAGCGCTGCCCGTCCCGCCGGGAGCTCAGCCTGGGCAGCCCCCAGGCCCCAAAACCTCAGCCCCCTCCCCTGCCCGACAGCGGGGCCTCCGCGGGGCCGCCCTCATCCCGCAGCCCCCGCCCGCACGCCGGCCCCCACCCCGTGCCGGTGCAGGGGGCGCGGGGGCTCGGCTCGGCCCCAGACCCTCGCTTTGTCCCGGGTCCGGCTGCCCCCAGCCCCCCGGGCCGCCCCGCGTGGGGCAGAGCCGGCGCGGGCAGATCCCGCATGGCGCGGGGTGTGGTGCCCTCCAGCGGAACCGCAGCCCCGGCCCTGCACCGCAACCGTGCGCCATGGCCACGCACCGCAGCCGTGCACCGTGGCCACGCACCGCAACCGTCTGCTGCACCCGGACACCGCAGCCACGCACCACAGCACTGCACCACACTTGTGCACCATAGTCATGCACCACAGCTGTGCATTGCAGCTGTGCACCATCGCCGTGCACCATCGCCATGCACCACAGCTGTCGGCTGCACCCAGACACCGCAGCCATGCACCGCAAACCTGCACCGCAGCCCTGCATCACAGCTAAGCACTGCAGCCGTGCACCACACTAGTGCACGGTAACCACATACCACAGCCGTGTGCACCAGTCATGCACCATCACCGTGCGCCGCAGCCATGTGCTGCACTTGTACGCTGCAGCCGTGCACCACAGCCATGCACCGTAGCGGTGCACCATACCTATGCGCCATAGCTGTGCACCGCAGCCGTGTATTGCAGCTGTGCACCATCACCATGCACTGCAACCATGAACTAAACTTGCACACTGCAGCCATGCACCACAGCCGTGCACCATACCTGCGTGCTGCAGCCATGCACCAGCAGCCTTGGGACAAGTGCGGGGCCGCCGGGGCTGGGATCTCCCAGGAAGAGCAGCCAAGGCTGGGAGACGGCACTGGGTGCTGCCTCCAGCCACCACCCCCACCCACAGCCCGGCGCCCGGTCTCAGCAGGCACAGGGTGCTCTGCTCCGCATCCCGCAGCCTTCTGCCCGCTCCGCAGCGTCGCAGTGCCCTGCCAGGCTGGCAGTGGCTCCACGCAGCACAGGGCACCACGGCAGGGTCCGTCTGCAGCGGAGTGCGAGCTCAGCGTGTTGTGTGGCCATGCGCCGCTGGCACGGCACGGCACGGCACGGGGAGCAGCAGGCGCCTGCCTCCCTCCCGGGGACCTGCCTGCAGCGATGCTCTCCCAGCCGGAATCTGTCAACGCCAAGAGGAGGCGGCGGTGGCAGGTCAGTCTTTATTACTAAATAAATAGTCGTATAAATCTTGTGCAAAAACGTCTGGCAAAAACCGTTGGCCTCGCTGGGTGGAGGGGGCCGCGCTCCCCGCACCCAGCTCGTGGCAGAGGCTCCCGGCGTGGCACCAACGAAGGCCCCGGTGCGGCAAAGCGAAGCGGCGGCACTGGATCTTGTCCGTGCAAGCCAGAGATGCCCAGGGCCAGGACCCCCTGCCCGGGCCGGACCACTCGCTGGGACAGCGGCTGCACGAATCCCTGAGGAGCAGACAAGCACCATCCAGCCCAGTCCGCGATTCCGCCGGCTGTGCCGGGGGCCCGGGTGGAGTCCGTTGGCTCCCAGCGCCGCTGCGCTAGAGCGGGGAGCTCGAGGCCTGGCCGTGCCGCCGCTCCCGCGTCTCCGCCGTCCCCGCGGTCCCCAGCGGCACCACCACCTCCTCCGGCTGGCAGCTCTTGTTGAGCTCCACGACGCGCGGCACCACCGTCGACCAGCGATCTGCGGAGACGGCGGGACGTTCTGTGGTGGCTCCCCTCTCGCCAGTCAGCCCCGTGCCACCCGGTCCCCAAAGCAAATCTGCTCCTGGGGCTCAGTGGAGGCTGCAGGCAGCGTCCCCAGGGATGCTCCCAGCCCACGGCACTGCACTCACCTCTCCGCAGCCGGCCCACGGTGTGGGAGAAGCCATAGTACTGGTACGTGTCGCTCTTGCCCGGGTCCTCGCTGATGATGCCCAGGTTCTGGTTCCAGTGGGACCAGTTCACCTCGTCCACCCTGCGGAGAAGGGTCAGACTGGGAGCCAGGGCAGCAGCTCCTGCATCCCTGCGCCATCCCACCACTGGCAACGCCACCCGGCTCCAGTACAAACCGCCCCGCAAATGAACGCACGGCACCAGCACCCCAAAACGCTGCTCGCTGCAGTGGGAGGGCTCAGGTGGTCCCGGTCCCCGGCTCTGCAGGGCTCCCGCCTTTACCTGAAGCACCAGCGGCGGTCAGGCGTCCCATCGGTGCCCTTCCCCACAGTGACCATCTCCCCCGAGCGGAAGGCTCTCCGCAGGAACACCGGGAAGGAGCGCTCGATGTCCAGGATGGTGGTGGCCCACTGCCGAGGACAGCACGGACCCCTCAGCCACCCGGGGATGGAGGCACGGGGGTCTCTCGCCTGGATGACACCACGATGGAGCTTGGGGTGGTACCTGCAGCTTCCAGATGTGCTTGCTCTCCTTGGAGACTTGGCCCACGGTCTCGCCCATGAGGGCGATGAGCATGTTGAGGAGGAGCACGAAGGTGAGGATGATGTAGGTGACGAGGAGGATGATGAAGACGCCGGGGTACTTGGCGCTCTCGAGCATCTCCAGGTCGCCCATGCCGATGGTGAGCTTGAAGAGGTCGAGCAGGAAGGTGCTGAAGGTCTGGCTGTCCCGGCAGGAGGGGTAGGTGGGCACCGTGCAGTTGGACGGCTCCTCGCCGCAGGACTCGCTGCTGGGACATGGGTTGAGCAGGGACACCAGAGCTGGGCGAGAAGGGACAGCAGCGGCGAGTCCGCGGGGGCAGCAGCGAGGATGGAGTCCGCAACGGGTCCCCACACAGCCACCGCAGGAGAAGACAAAGGCTGATCCTACAGGCGGGTGGGACGCAGCGGGGGCTCCGCAGCCCCCTGCCCGGCTGTGCCGTGCCGTGCTGCAGGGCTTGTCCTTCCCCCGAGCCCTGGCTCGCCGGCCGGGCACCTACCTGACGCGTAGCCGATCATGAAGAGCAAGTAGACCAGGAGGAAGCGGAAAAGGTCTTTGAAGAGGATCTGCAAGTGATGGAGAGGGGGGTGAGAGGTGCTGGGCTGTGGCGCCCAGCTGCGTGCTGGGGCACCACCACCAAGCCATGCTGCAGGGACAGCTGGGCTGAGCACAGGGCATTGGCGAGCCACCAGAAACCCTGAAGAAAGCATGGAGGACCCTCCTTTTCAGCCACGCATCCCTAGGAGGACCAGGCCTGGGGAAGGAGAAGATGGCCTGACCCCGCCGGACCTTCTGGATCATGATGCTGTAGGTCCCCGTCAGCTTGAGCCCCCGGGTGAAGTACAGCGCGTTCATCCAGCCCAGGACCAGCGCGAAGACCATGACGGCCAGGTACGCCTCCACGCCGCCCAGGTACAGCCCCGCCGTGACGATCACCAGCACCGAGTAGATGAAGCTGAAGGAGAGCCAGGGTCAGAGCCCGCGCCGATGGCCACCGCGGCTCGGGGAGGCGCTGAGGGCTCCCCACGTACTAGAGCAGCTGGAAGGAGCCGTCTATGAAGAAGGAGTTCACGCCTGGGCACTTCTTCATGAACAGATCTTTGATCTGGAGGAGAAAGGGAGCGGTTGTGGGGGGCGGCCAGGGGAGCCAGCCCCTGCACGGCAGCGTCCCGGTGCGTGGGGGGACATCGCGGCAGGGGCTGGTGCCTCCTCGCATCGCTCCTTGCATGGAGACCACGGGAGGAACCCCCCACCCTGCCACACTGACGTTTGTGAAGAAGAAGAGGATGCCGGTGAGCAGGGTGATGATCTCCCCGGCCAGGCGCAGGTAGTCGACGGTGGTGGTGTACGGGTAGGGGGGCTGCGGGGAAAGGACGGAGCCGAGCTGCTCCACCAGCCCAGCGCTGGCAGGGCTGCTTGGGGCAGAGACCCAGAAACCCCCTCTAGGTTTTTTCCCCCCACCATGGGACTCACGGGGCCTTCCATGGGGCGGTAGTAGGCAACAAGGGTGAAGATGACCATGGCACAGAGGTAGGAGACCACACTGATGTAGAAGGAGACGGCCCCGAACTTGCGCCACTTGTCACGCAGCAGCTCGTTGATGGGCTCCACGGCCAGCATCTCATGGCGGTTCTGGTGGGACATGGGGGCCGTCAGCGGGGTCCCGGCCCCAGGGTCCCCCCGGCCCCACCAGGCCCCCCGCGCACCTCGATCTTGCTGTTGTAGACCAGGATCTCCAGCACGGACACCTCCTCCCCGCAGGTGTCCAGCGAGGAGAGGTCGTAGAGCGAGGAGTAGACGGGGCCGTACGCCCAGTCCTTGAACTTCCGTGAGAGGTGCCGGGCGTCCTCGTCCACGATCTCCCGCCGGATGATGTGCTGGAAGATCTGCCGGAGGGAGGACCACTCTCCTCCCGTCCCACCGACACGGCTCCCCTCCTGCCACCGCCCACCCCTGCACACCAGGGAGGGGGTCGGGGTGCTCCTGGGGTGCGGGACACCATCGCAGCCCCCCGGGACGCCGCAGCTTCTGCATTTTTAATGCCCCTCTGCCCGCAGTGCTGGAGGAGAAGGGAAAGGATGGGATGTGCCCGGGGCCTGGAGTTAATTAGTGAAGGGACAAAATACCACGGGGGGTTAATTAGCCAGGTTAATAGGCTGCACGTGCAGGTTTCCAACAGCATCTGCAGAGAGAAGCCGTGCTGCTTGCTGCTGGCGGGGGATATGCACCGAGTGTGACTGTGCTCAGCCGAGAGCTGACGGGGGCTCAGCCCTTGCAGCCGGCGCCGGCGGGGCAGACGGCTCCCAGGGGGCCAGCGTACCCCGATCTTGCCGGTCTTGGCGGCCATCATGAGCGGGGAGAGGCCGTCGTTGTTGAGCAGCGCCTCCAGGTTGGTGTCGGGGAAGAGCTTGGCGCACTTGACGAGGAGCAGGTCGTACATCTTGGTGACGAACTTGGTGTTCTCGCGGGTGTTATCGGCGATGGCGACCAGGGCGTGCAGCACCGTGTTGCCGCGCGAGTCCTGGCGCCGCAGGTCCGCCTGCTTGTGCCCGTTCTCCGTCAGGTAGTGCACGATGTGGGGCTGGTTGGTGCAGGCGGCCAGCGAGAGGGGCAGCTCGCCTGCGGGGACAGCACAGCCGTGGGGGCACCCGTCGCCCCCGCCCCGCTGTGGGGGTACCCGCGGGGAGCAGCCGGTCCCCCCGGCCGACGCGCCAGCTCCCGCCCTGCTCACCGAAGTAGAAATAGCCGCCCTCGTCCTTGGGCTGGAAGAAGCGGCCGCGGGCCTGGGCGTGCACGTCCGCTCCCTTCTCCACCAGCAGCTCCACGTAGTGCTTGCAGCGGCGCTCGATGGCGATGTGCAGGGCTGTCTGACCTGTGCCACCCGCACCGGTTAGCCCCCGCCTCACCCCGCAACATCCCCCGGGTCCCCAGCTTTCCCCGGGTCCCTGCTGCTCCAGTACCCAATGTCCTGTCGTGGTTTAGCCCCACACAGCAGCTAAAATACCACACTGTCGCTCGCTCACTCCCCATTCACTGCCCTCCCCTCCCAATGGGATGGGGAGGGATGCTCCCTCCCAGCAGCCAAACCTGCCCCCCACTCCCGGCCCCACTTTATCCCCTAAGCAGGAGCAGCCCTTGGGCTGATCTGGGCAACCTGTCCCAGCTGGGTCCCAGCCACAGGTGCCAGGGCTCCAGCTCCAATCCCAGCTCCCTCAGAATTAACCCTCTCCTCGCCGGAACCGGGACATCCATCATCCTTCTCCCCAGCATCCTCCATCCTCCTCAGGGTCCCCGCTGCTCTGGTCCCCAACCTCCCCGGGGTCCCCCACGCCCAGGCAGGGCCAGCGGCGGCCGCGTGCTCCCCCACCTCGGTAGTAGACGTCCCTGAAGGGCGAGTTGATGAACTCCCGCATGTTGCCCGTCTTCTCGGCGATGTCGAGGAGCAGGGGGATGGTGTCGTTCCTGCCCCCGCTGAGGTTGAGCAGCGCCTTGGGCAGGCAGGTCTTCCCCGTGGAGGGCTCTGGGAGCGGAGGGGGCTGAGGGGGGGGCGCGGCGAGCCCCCCAGATTATGGGGACACCCAACCCTTGCAGTCCCTGGCCAAATTCTCAGGTCCTCATGGGTACTGCATCCCACAGCCCCCCCATGCTGGGGCTGCACATCACCATCCCCACGGGGACATGGGGACCACCGGTGGCCTGGCACAGCCCCAGCGCTGCGGGGATCCCAGGACAGGGCCAGCCCCGGGCGCTCACCTCGAAACTCCTCGTCTGTCAGGCGCTTCTTGTGGGTGAGGAGGAAGGAGAGGAGCCCATCCAGGCCAGCCGGGGACCCCCGGGAGACGATGTCGAAGAGGATGGGTCTGTTGAAGACCTTGAGGACGGGGGGCGGGCTGGGAGCCGGCCCCTTCACACCCGGCGCCTGCTTCCTGCAGGAGAAGCACCAGCGCTGGGGACCGGAGCCGCTGCCTCGGTTTCCCACCCGTGCAATGAGTTTGGGGCTTCTCAGCCAACGGCAAAGGGCGTGGGAACCCCGGGAGCACCCCCAGCCACGGCAGCCCAGTGCTCCCAGTATCGCCCACAGGGGCTGGTGCTGCAGCATTTCGGCCCCCCAGCTGTGCCCCCCAGCAGGGACGGGCTGCGAGTTCGGCCACGCTCCAGGCTGCAGGCGAAGCCAGACCGGTTGGATCAGTTGGCAGCAGCAGGACCGGCTGGGGACAACCGGCTGGCCCCGGCCAGCCGGAACGAGGGGAGGAGGGATGGTGGCTGCCCCAGCCAGGGATCTCCGGGGCTGGGGGCATGGGGGGCACCCCGGCACCCTCCACACACCCACATCCCTTCCCACCCAGGGCGCCGAGCTCCCACGGGGGCACAGGGGCACCCCACCGCCCCGACCCCGGCTGCATCCCTGGGTGGGGACAGTGGCCGGGGCCACGGCGGCCGCCCCAGGTGCCCAGCACAGAGCGGCATTGTGCGTCCGGCGGCGGGCGGCCCCCCCGGCCCCGGTTTCCTGGCGCGGGGAGGGTGGAGGCCCTGCTGAAAAGCCCTTTCATGCCAGAGAGCCAGACGGCCGCACCGGCCAGGGGAGCGGCTGCGCACAGAGCCCCTTTCACAGCACCAGCACGGGGGAAGGGGACCCGCGCTCCCGGCCCCGCGGCACCGTGGGGCCGCAGACCCTCGCTGCATCACGGCGTGGCACAACCCAGCGCCCCAAAGTGCCACCCGGAGAGCCAAGGGGCTCTGTCCCCATCCCCAGCTGCCGGGTATCCCCGCACCCCCATGCCCCCCACCACCACCCCATCGCGCCTCGCCGGCACCGGGGTACGTCGTCGCCGTACTCACTCCACGACCCTCCTGCGCCAGCGCTTGTTCTCGCTGGGGTGGTGGCGGTAGGTGCCGTAGTCAAACAGGGAGTCCATGGGGGCTTTTTTGGGTGCAGGGACCACAGCTGACTCGTAGATGGTGGCCTCCAGCAGCTCCATGGGCTTCGGGGCGCCTTTCCGGAAAGCCCCGTGGAATTTCATGCGGAGGTTTTGCTTTCCATCCCCCGTGCCCGGGGGTCCGCGGGCTGCCTCGGCGGGGGACGGGGTGTCCTCGCTCTCAAACAGGTTGGCCAAGGAGGAGAGCGGGAAGGAGTCGTTCTGGAGGGACCCGTCATCCCCCGGGCCATCCCCGGCATCGCCGCCAGCCGTGCGCAGGGGGTCTTCGGTGTCTGCCATGCTCTGTGGCCGGAGGAATGGGTGTGAGCGGCCTGCCTGGGCAGCTGAGACCCCCGGCTCCTTCCCCGAAAGCAGGAGACCTGGCAGAGGAGAGCCCAGCGTCACTCCCAAACAGCCCTGTCCTCTCCCACCGCCCCCCCGCGCTGCCCAGCCCCATGGCGGGAGCAGGTCCCACACCAACCCTGGCAGCGGCTGTGGCCGGCGGGACCCCTCGCAGCCCAGGGTCTCCCAGCGCCCACCTACCCGGCTGCGGGGACCCCTCACGCCTGTGGAGGCCCCACCGGCTGCGGTGCTGGTGGCTTCAAAGCGCAGCCGCAGTGGGCGAGGGCCAGCCCGGCCCCGTTGCCTCTCCCCGCTGCGGTCGGCTTGGGTGCAGCCCAGGACGGGGCACAGAGCAGACCCTGTGCGCTGCGAGCTGCTGCCCAAGGAAAGAAAACATTCCTGGGATACACCCCGCGCCCGGGGAGCATCCAGAGGCAGAGGGGTTGGGAGTGGGGCCAGGGCTGGTCCTCAGCGCCCCACTGCTTTGGGGGGCTCGGTGGGACCCTGCTCTGGGCACCGGGAGGGGAATGGAGGAGGCACAGAGGGGCTGCAGCCCCTCGAGGGGGCAGAAGCAGCAGTCCGGACAAGAAAATTACGGGTTTGGGTTGCCCAGAGGAAAACGGGGCGGCTGGAGAGCACCGCTACCAGCAAAGCACCGAACCGTCCCACGAGCCTCGCCGTGCCCTGCCTGCCAGGCCCCTCCAGTGAGCGACCCCGGGCTCTCCTCAGCCCCCCACCCAAATGCACTCACAAAACTCAGCAGCACTAAGGCTCAGCCCAGCTCTGGCCTCCAGGGAGCCCAGCCCTCCCCGCGGGTCCCGGGACAGAAAAAGCAGCCGCGAAACCTATCATTTTCTGCTGGGCTGCAGCTTTGTACGACAAGCCGTAATGGCAGGCTGGGCCGTCCCGGGACGGGCAGGGATCTCTAACGCGCTTCTAATTAGGCAGCGTGTCCCACAGCCGCCTGTGGCAGCCCCACGGCAGGAGCACGCCGTGCTCCCACAGACACGGGGGACGAGGGCTGCAGACAGCCCCCAAAATCCCGCAGCGGTGCCCGGCACCCCGGGTGGCACCCAGCAGGGACGGGGCAGCCCGGGGGGACGCGGGGCGAGCTGCAGAGCCAACGCAGTTTCTCCTTCTTGCTGACTGTTCCTGCCGTCGCCCTCTCTGCAAGAAATTCCACAGGCACCTGCCAAAGCTCGCAGGTCCCACACCCTCACCCCGGGCAAACACAGGCCCTCGGGCGGCCGATTTGTCCTCAGACAACGGGGAAGAGCGGATCACCGAGCACGCCGACCCCGTGGGCCGCGCACGGGGATGGAGCGCCCAGCTCCTCAGCTGTGTTGGGAATCCCAGCCCCAGGACAAGCACAGCTTTAGGGAAAAGCCCAAGTGCAGCGCAGGCCGTCACGCTGGCGCAGAACGTGTGCCGTGTCCCTGCCAGCCCACCCAAGGAGCAAGCATTCCCCGTAGGAAGCGGCTGGGGACATGGGCCTGGGGACTTGGGCAGGCGGAAAGCGGCCCCAGGGATGCTCACGGAGCCTGGGGAGACGCGGGGCAGGAGCAAGGGGATGAGTGGAAAGGGCCAGGGCAGGAAGCTCACGTCGGAAATAACGGGCTCACGGCCGCTGCCGTCAGCCCGGGCACTCCCGTGGGCACAGGCGCTGCCAGGAAAGGTGCTGTCAGTGGGGTTTTATTTGGCTCGTTAGTTATTTGGGTTTTTATTTTTCAGACTTCCTCACCCCATGGAATAAATGAGTCAAGGCGCAGCTCACCGTGTGCCGAGCCTCGCCGGCACAGCCCTGGCTCTTGTGTCCAACACAAACCCTCCCGCCTGCTCCCCCACGTGCGCTCCCGCCTCTCCCCAGCTTTCCACCCAGTTACCTCCCAGCCAGACCAGTACCCCCAGTTCATCCTCCACTCCAGCCCGTCACAGGGGCACCAATGCTGGGATGCGCAGGGACATGCCCGGTCAGCGGGTGGTGCGGACTTTGCCGCATGAAAACGTTCTCAAACCAAGGGACGGATGGCCCGGGTGGGAGTGAATCACCAAAACCACACCGTGTCCAGGTACAGCCCCGGCGGAAACGCTCACCCGGAGGGAGCCACCTTCCAGAATAAACCGCACCGCTGGCGCCGCGCTCACCTGGGCGAGAGCCATGAACTTGGCGTGCTCCAATGGATGAGCTTCAAAGCCGTCAGCAACCCCTTCCCCAAAGCTCCCCCGTGGGAACGCACCCAGCACCTCACCCTCGGAGCGGTGAGCCCCCGAATTGGCCAGAGAGGTCAGGACCCCGCGGCGCCTGGGGAGGCCACAGGACTGGGCTCTGCTTTGCCCAGCATATCCTGCACCCCTGTCCTCACCCCGGGGGCTGCGTCCTGCCCCGGTCCCCGTGTCCTCCTCTGGGGGGTCCATCCTGCCCTGGTCCCCGTGTCCTGCTCCAGGGACTCCATCCTGCCCCTGTCCCCATGTCCTGCCCCGGTCCCCGTGTCCTTCTCTGGGGGGTCCATCCTGCCCTGGTCCCCAAGTCCTGCTCTGGGGGGTCCATCCTGCTCCAGCCTCTGCCCCAGGGGCTCCATTCTGCCCCTGTCCCCATGTCCTGCCCCGGTCCCCGTGTCTTCCTGCCCTGGTCCCCAAGTCCTGCTCTGGGGGGTCCATCCTGCTCCAGCCTCTGCCCCAGGGGCTCCATTCTGCCCCTGTCCCCATGTCCTGCCCTGGTCCCCGTGTCTTCCTGCCCTGGTCCCCAAGTCCTGCTCAGGGGGCTTCTTCCTCTGCCCCAGGGGCTCCATCTCCCGCTCTGGGGGCTCCATCCTTCCCCTGCCCCCATGTCCTGCCCTAGTCCCCGTGTCCTGCCCCGGGGGCTCCATCCTGCCCTGGTCCCCGTGTCCGCCCCGGTCCCCACGTCCCAGCCCGGCCACCCCCCGTTTTCCCCGGTGCCCGCTGTCCCCCGTACCGCTGCCGGTCCCGCCGAGGGTCCCGCAGGCTCCGGTGCCACCGAGTCGCCGCGGGGCCCGTCCCGGAGAGCGGCCCCTCCCCGCCCGGCTGCGGGGGCGGGCGGCACCGGGACCCGCCCGCGGGAGCGGCCCCCGCCCGCCCCCTCCGCTCCCGGCACCCGGGGACAGCCCCCCCAGAACAGTCCCCTAGAACACCCTCCTGAAACAGGCCCATAAAGCACCGTCCCCAAAACGAGCCCCCCAGAACAACCTCCCTGAAACAGCCCCCAAAGCTCTCCCCAAAACAGCCCCATTTCCCCAGGAAAAGCCCCCCAAATTTCCCTCCCTGAAACAGGCCCCTCCCCGAAAGAGCCCCCCAAAACACCCACCTGAAGCAGCCCCCAAAACTCTCCCCAAAACAGCCCCCTCAAAACACCCTCTCTGAAACAGCCACCCCCTAAGAGCAGCCCCCCGAAACACCCTCCTCAGAATAGCCCCCTAAAACACCCTTTCTTAAACAGTCCGTCCAGGAAACAACTCAAAAACAGTCCCCCCAGGAACAGCCTGAAAATAGCCCCCCCAGGAACACCCTCCCCAAAACAGCCCCCTCGGGCACACCCCCCTAACACACCCTCTCTGAAACAGCCCGCCCAAGGAACAACCCCGAAACACCCTCCCCAAAAACAGCCCCCCAAAACACCTCCCCCATAACACCCTCCCTAAACCAGCCCTCCCAGGAACAAACCCCACAACAGCCGCCCAGGCCAAGGTTACCGTGAGGTTTTATTAAATTTTGCTTCCTCGCCCTGCGGGCGCGGGGCTCGGCAGCGCCGTAAGGCAGTCGGTTAATAAGGCAACGCGTGCTTCCACAAACACCGCGCCGGGACGGTTCCCCGGCCTCAGCGTCCCGGCGGCGAGGGCTCGCTCCCACGCAGGCGCCGGAGGAGTTGGGGTCACCCGGGAAAGTCATCGGCTCCTCCACCGTGGGCACCGCCGGCGTCATTCGGGACATTCCGCACCCGGGCGAGCGGCGTCGGGTGCCGGTCAGCGTACAGCGGGTAGCGGGCACAGCGGCGCAGTCCGAGAGTCGGGGCAGAGCCGAGGCGGCATCGGCGGGACGCTGCCGCCAGCCACGCGTCATTCCCCGTTCCGTGGCAGAGGTGAACCCGGCAGTCAGGACCAGAAACACTCGTTTTTCCTCTTTAGTAGAAAAGCTTGTGAAATCCTACGATGACGCACGGTACAATTGGTTTATTGCCATATTCTCAATAGAAAATTAATTATATATTATTATTTTTTTTAGAAAAAAAAAAACAGGTTATCCACTGCAGATCCAGAGGAGAATCAAAGTCGCCTGACAGCCGGGAGCCGCCCCAGCTGCCTCAGTGATTAAGACGCAGGTAGCACCCATCACACCTTAATTAAGCCCCGCGGGTCCCCGTGCCAGCTTTAGGCTTTGTAGCTCAGCTCGGCGTTCATCTTCGTGTACATCTCATAAATTGCATCCAGGATGGGGGTGACCCTGGAGAGGAACTGACGGATTTTCTCTATGCTTTCCTCTTCTTTGACTTCTTTACCCTTCTCTAACGCCTTCAGCAAATCCGATTTGTAGGGAAGAGCGTAGACCGAGCCCTACAAAACAGGGGAAGAGGCAGTAAGGCTCCCAAAAACCCAAAGTTCTCCCCATCCCACAGGCACGACACCGGTTTGGGTTGTTTCCGCGCGCCTCCGAGCGTCCGGAGACCCCGCGGCGTCCCGTTCAGGACGCCACGGGGTCTCCGGACGCTCGGAGGCGCGCGGAAACAACCTAGAAAAACCTCTGTGGAAACATCAACACTCACCGTGAAGAGCTTCTGCAGCATCCAGCCGTGGTATTTCTTCAGTGCGATCTCGTAAGCCTTCATGGCGTTCACCCGGATGAGGTTGGGATGCTCCTCGTCCCGCTCGCCGTCGGAAATGCTCTGCAGCAACACCAGCATGAACTTCAAGCCCCTGGGAGACGAGCGGAGATGTCGGGGTGGGGAAGGGGATGCTGATTCCCAAATTCCAGCAAGGCAAACCCTGCACGCTCCCACCCATGGTCTCCGGCCGGTGCTCCACAGGCTCTCCGTGTGCCGGGACATGGCCCGGAGCAGCCCCCAATGCCGTCAGTCACCTTTTCAACCACATCAGCGCCAGCGTCGCGCCCGTCTTGGGCCAGGCCGAGCCGTGCATCTCCTTTTCTGCTTCCAGGATGTTCTGCAGCGTTTTGAACTTGGCGGGGTTGGATTCGTAAACCGCTCGGATTTTCTGAGAGGGCAGAGAAAGGGGGGGTTGGCTCCCGGGGAGCCGGGGAAACGCGGCGCCTGCAGCGAGCGCCGCGGCTGCCGAATGGTGCTTTCACGGGGGAGCCCCGTTAATAAACGCGCCGAGACAAGCCGCCGCTGAGCCCGAGAGCCCCCACAGGAAGAAAAACTCCTCTCCTGCGCCCTTTCCTACCTTGATATTTCCAGTCAGGTCTGCTTTGACCGGCGAGTAGACGATGGGAGTGCCCAGGCAATCTGCGGAAACATGGAGGGAGGACGATGAGACACCGCAAAGCCCCGCGTCGTAACCAACAGGGTTCACTGCGAACGGCTCTTCAGGCTCACATGCAGCCATGGCGAGTGGCTGCCAGCCCCCAGGGACAGCCCTGCCTCCCACCCCTGCCTTGTGACCCCCCCGTCTCCGGGACACGGCCCCGACACCACGGTCCAGAGCAGCAGGACGGGGTCCAGAGCAGCAGGACGGGGTCCAGGACCCTCTGCAGCCCCACGCTGAGCCCGGCCACAGAGCTGTCGTGCAACGGCCGACGCTGTGGAAGGCGGCGGGACAGCGTGGGCCGTCGGGGCACGAAGGCGACTGTGCCAACACGCTCCCGTGGCCCCGGCAGCACCTGCCCCGACCCCGGCACGGGGCGAGCGGCCACGGGTGGGACCCGGGGGAGCCGGGAGCCCCCTGCCCCAAGCGGTGCCTCTGGCCGGGGCGAACCGGGGGGAAGGCGGCCGGGCCTCGCCGTGGCGTCGGGGCGTGGGATCCCGGGAGGTTTCCCAGCGGGGCTGCTCGGCGGGTTTGACGGGATCGTGATGCAACCCCGGCTCCGTCAGGCTCCTTCCCCGGGGCCGAGGAGCAGCCGGGCCCGCGGCGAGCACCCACCAGGGACCTAGAGACCCAGAACCGGGGCAGCCCCAGGAGCGAGCACCCGGGACCGCGGAGGGGCTACCCTCGGCGGGGCCCGAGGGCCCGGTGCCCGCAGACGGCCCCGGTGCCCGGGCCCCGCCGCAGCTCCCGCCCCCGCGGCGGGCCGGCCCGTGCTCACCGAAGAAGGGCGGTAGGTGCGCCACGGCCTCCAGGAAGGGCAGCGTCTCGATCTGCTTGTCGGCCGGCAGCGGCTTGAACTCGTGTTCCAGCAGCAGCGCCATGGCCCGGCCCGCTCCGCTCCGGGTACCGGTACCGGCACCGGCACCGGCCTCGCCGCCTGACCCGCCAGCCTGCTGCCAGCCTCGCCCCGCCCCCGCCGCTCCGGGCCAATGGCCGCGCACCGCCTACCCTCCCGTCAGCCAATCGAAGGCGCGGACCTCGGGGTGTGGGCGGGACCGGCGCTGAGGGGCGGGGCCGTGCCTCCCTCAGAGCCCCCGCAGCCCCGGCGTTGCGGGAGGGGGAACCGGTTTGGGTGCCCGGGGTGGGGGGGGGCGGTACCCGGCCTCCCCTCGCCCTGGCCCGGTCAGGGCCTCACCCCGGCAGCGCAGGGGGGCAGTCAGAGCTTTGACGCCTCCTGGGCCCCGCAGCGGCCGTTCCTGCCCCGGCCGGGAGCTGGCGGCCGTTAATTATTTAGCGGGGGATGAATGTTTCATGGGGAGCAGATGGCTCGGTTGGCGCGGGCGCGGGGAAAACGACCCGCTCTACGCCCGAGCGCGGGAGCGATTCATTGTTAAAACAGCTCACCCCGGGTCTGGGGGGGAGGAAAACGACACCGAGCCGGGCCCCGGCAGCGGGAGGAGGAACGCGGGGGAGGCTCAGCAGCGTCTGGAGGCGGGGGTTACCGGCCCCAAATCCGGTGTTTTTACCGGTTATTCTAGAAAAACGGGGCGTAGGGCTCGCAGCGCTGGCGCAAGGCCGCAGCCGGTGCTCGGGCAGGGCAGGGGCCGGCCCGGTTGGGGTTTGGCACCGGACGAGCTTCCGCGGGCTGGCGTGGCCGGCAGAGCCGGAAACCTTTAACCCCCCCGGAGACATTTACAGCGCCCTAAAAACTGCCAGGGAGCGTTAACCCGGCACGACCGGCGCCAGCCCGGCTGCCCTCCCACACCCAACCGGTTCTGCGGGCGCTCGGGTCTCAGGCGGGGCTGGGCCCCCGGGGCGAGGCCGCGGGGAGCGGCCGCCCCTCCCGTCCCGCGAAGCTCCGTCGCGGCCTGTCCCTCGGCGGCTCCCGTAGCGGCCAGGAGCGTTGCCACGGCGACGGGGCGGTGACCGTCGGTAGCGGGCGATGGCGCTGTGGTGGGCGGCGCGGGGCCGGGCCCCGGAGCGCTGGGCCGCGGAGCGGCGGCGGGAGCGGGAGGCGCGGAGCCGGCAGCAGTGGGAGCGGGCCAGCCGCTCCTTCGCCCAGGCCGCCATTTGCTGCGCTAAGCAGGCGCGGTGGAGCACGCCCCGCGCCCTCCCGCCCAGGTACGGGCCGGGTCCCGGGGAGGCCGGGCCCCCAGGCCGGGCCCCCCCGTGACACGGCGGGTGTGCGTCGCAGCCCGGCGACGGTGCGGCGGGAGGCGGAGGAGGCGGCGGCGAGGCTGGAGCAGCGGCGGGAGCGGCTGCGGCGGCTGCTGGGCGAGGAACGGGAGGCGCTGGCGGCGGAGCTGCGGCGGAGCGGCGGCGGGGAGCTCGCCGGGATGAGGCGGCGGAGCGAGGAGCTGCGGGCCAGCCGGGAGGAGCGGCGGAGGAAGGTGAGGGGAGCGGCCGCGCAGCCCGGGACCCGCACCTGCCGGTGAACGGGCGCTCGTGCGGCCCCTCCCGGGCTTCAGATCCGCAAACCGGACGTGGCGGGGGCTGGACAGCAGCGCCCCGCGCCGCCTCCCGCAGCACTCGCTGCGCCCGGCTGCCTCGGGAGGGGCTGGTACCTCAACTCGTCTGTGTTCTGACAAAATCCAACGCTCCCGCTTCCAGGTTGCTGAGCAGCTGCTGTTCGAGCGCTGGAAGAGAAGCAGCGCCGAGCTCCGGCAGGTGATGTGCCTCCGTTTTCAGTCCCCGCCACCTCGCGTTTCTTAAACCAGTTTTTAACTCAAAAGTCATCGTGTGTCTGCTGTTGTCATTCCTCCTGAGTGACAGCAGTTGTCCAGAGTGCTGGTAAGCAAAAGGCGAAGAAGTAAAATGGCTTAACTGTGTAAGAAGTCCCTCAAAGCTGGTATTTTTCAAGAACAGCCAGAAATCTGTTCTGAGGCAGAGCAGATCTTCAGTGCCCGTGATGTCAGTACCTCCAGTGCTTTTTAAAGCTGTGTCTGTGGCGCTTCCCTGTTCTTTGTTCCGCCGACCTGCTGCTCTGGCCACCACAGCTCTGGTTTCAGTGTCACCGTAGTCTCTCTCAGAACTGGCACACGACGTTGACGCTCAGCTTGGGACCTGGTGGGCACCGAGGCCACCCAAACGAGCCCCCCTCTGCCGAGGCAGATCCTGCTGGGGCTTCAGGGCTATGGCTGGGCCGGGAGGAGCTCCAGGGTGTCCAGTCGATCCCAAGGGACAGGCGAGCCTCTGGCACTAACGGCATCTGTTGTGTGTGCAGGTGGAGTCGGAGCTGCACAGGAAGCACGTGGTGGAGGCGTGGGGGGATCAGCTAACGGAAAAAACCAAGGTATGCTGGGGTGGCCCTGCTGTGACTGGTCACGAGGGCAGGCTCCTGCAATGCACAGGCCGGTGGAGTGGGACACTCTGTGCCTTTTGACCCGGCTGCTGTACAGCTTGCCTTCCTGTATGGACACGGCTCCGATGACGGAATTCGAGTCAATGGTTTGTTTTCTCACACCGATCCTGAACTGAGTAATGACTGAGGTCATCGTGCTTGTTCCTGGGGGTCCTGGTGTCCCCAGACCTGCAGGAGCTGCTAACAGGAAGGATGCTTTTACGAAGAGATGTCATTCCTGTCTAGCAAGTACACGCTGTCCATCTTCTGGAAAATCCAGTGCTGACTGCTGAATGGATCTGTGGCAGGATTAAGCGTGGCACTGAGCGCTCATCGAACAGCAAACTGCGGCGCAGAGCCAGTGCAAAGCTGCGAGAGCTCAGCATTTGAGTGCACACAGTGGATATGGGAACAGAGTGATTTTGACGTCAAAGAATAATAAAGGCCGTCAAAGACAGATTTCAGAGTTAACTAAAACAATAATCCAGGATGTAACAGGAAAACCTGAGTGTGAGACCAGCTGTGCTTAGCACCAGAGCTGTGCAGGGTCCCGCGAACGACGTGTATAGCCTGACGACCATTTTCTGGCAGTGGTCAGCAGATAGTTTTGCTTTGTCTTTGTGTTCCTTCCTTGCGTATTTTGTTCCATATTTTCCCAGTACGTGTCAGCTTGTAGGAGTTTGATTTGTAGATTTCCTGAGGCAGAGGCTGTTTCTTTGCGTTAGCCTAACCTTAAATGCCATGTTTTCTTTTGGCTTGGAAAGCAAGAAGCAACTGAACTCGAAGACAAAAAACGCCATGAAAACAAATACGAAATTGCGCGAAGGGAAGCTCTGGAAAGAATGAAACAAGACGAAGAGAAGCGTCGGCTGGAAGAGAAGAAGCAAGCGGAGATGTTGCTTCAACAAATAGAAGAACTGAAGTTACAGGAGACAGAGGTAATCTTTGGTTTCTCCTCATTTGAGAAGGAAATCCATTGTTTCACTCAGAAATACAGCAACGCTGACCCGACCTCTTCCCTCCAGGTTTCCGCTAGATTAAATCTGGAACAAAGTTACCTGTGACGTAATTTCTGTTAACGGTGTAGACCTCTCCCCTGAACACTGGCAATTAACTGAATTCTGGGAGCTTTTGTTCGCTCCTCTTGAAATGCGAGCACCTTTTTGTGCTGCACCAGATGAGAAAAAGATTTGTAGAAATTTCGAAGTGTGACAGGCTCAGGTCAAAGGCTTTGTCCGCGGGAGCTCCTCACAGTGTGAGCCACTGAGACCCAGTGAAATTTACGTGGAATATTTACTGCAATGTGGATTTTGCTTGCAGAGAGCAGAACGGGGTACAAACGCTCTCTCTGGGCTGTCCTAGCTCTCTGACGCACTCTTTCTTGGTGGTTGTTTTTTTCTTTTAGGCAACAAAGCTGAAAAAAGAACAAGAGAATTTATTAAAGCAGCAGTGGGAGCTGGAGAACCTGGAAGAAGAAAGGAGACAAATGGAAGAGCACCGGAAGAAGAAAGAGCTTGGGTATGAGATTGAGTGTAGCTTGTTTCCTCAGGGCTTGGATAGAATCCGGTCCTTTGTCTGGCAGCATGAGGAGGTATTTCAGGTAGCAGCGGTGGGTTGTAAATATTTGGGTTTTGATGGACGCGCCTGGAACAACCGACGAGCAAATGCATTGCTGCCGTTACTTCTTTTTGTTCACGTTAGTGGTAGCAGGTACCTCTCTTGCCTCTGAGTTACGTTGTTGTGATGTGCCCTCTGGAGTGCAGGTGTATAATAACACAGGGCTTTAGAGTCAGTTTGAATGTTTTCTGTTTTTTTTTTTTTCTCCTCCAGTTGCTTTTTGAGGCATCAGTGTAATGCCCAGTTAAAGAGACGAGCCCAGCAGATACAAGAGGAGCTGGTAAGAGAAAATACCCCTTGATTTTTATATTATAGATGCTGTGTGCAGGAGAAACTTGTTCTTTTTTTTTCCTTTATATGTCTGCCTCTGATGCCTACAGATAATTAGTTAGGAAGCCCCTTCCAGCTTGTGAATAGGGCTGGAGCAAAAAGACCATGGGGAAGCCAGCAGACTGAGCGTCTTCCTGAGCGTGCCCTTGGCACTGCGTCACCCGTGATTTGTAGAGAGTAGCCCTGCACACAGGCTGGAACCGGGGTGGATGGCTGTTAATCTTGTGGTTTTTCCCAAGGAGAGAGACAGGCAAATCTTATTAGCTCTCCTCGAGAAAGAAGATGAGGATCAGCGCCGCCAGTCCGCACGACGCGAACGGGCTGTTGCAGATGTTGCCTGGATGAAACGCGTCATTGAGGAACAGCTCCAGTTAGAAAAGGAGAGGGAGGCAGAGCTGCAGACCATCTTTAGGTGAGTCATCCCACCTGTAGCGCCATCTAAAGAGGCCGTCTGTGCTGAATGTTCCTGCCTGGCTGGCAGAGCGCCGTTCGTGTTTGTTAAAGAGGCTTTGGGAGCGGACGTTAGGAAGCGGTGTCTGGTGGCCTTGCAGGTCTAGAAGCTCTGCAGTACAAGTGAGCTCTGCCCCGTCGTTCCGTGTGCCGAGTACCGTGCTAGGCGGTCAGTGTTGCCAGTACAGACACAAAGCTTTTCTGCCAGGACAAAGTCAAAGCCTGCGGCTGGTTTTCAATTACCTCAGCCCAAGACCTAGTCCGCAATTTCTGTGACATTAGCTCTAATGCAACAGGTTTAATAACAAAAAAGGTAGTAATGCGGAGACAGCAAGAACTGCCTTTCAGTTGTGAGTACTTTGTAACCAACTTTCAATGATTCTGCATTACTGATGCGCAGGGTTTAATCTAAGCGACTCCAAAACCTGCATGTTGTTTCCTTTTGTATCTCGGAGCTCGTAGATAAAACCTGCCTCCGGTTCCTCCTTCAGGTTCAACTTTCGCTCTCCCCAGTGCAGAGAGCATCTTCACTGGTGACAGGACGTGTTCTACCATCAAGTTTTAGTTAAAGGTTTTGTTGCAGAGGGAAGATTTGCAAAACCTTCAGCTTTTCCAGCCCACCCCACTGTGTGAAGTAGTGTCCTTGTTAAGAGGGAGGCTTCCTCCCGAGGCCCTTCTGTGCCTGTGGCAGATCGGCACGTCCAAGAAGCCTTGCTACGAGCCAGCGTTCCCCTCGGTGTGCTGCCTCCTCTGCTCAGTAACGGGGAGATCAGAGCGGTTCTGTGAAACAGGCACGGGTGGGGCAGACATGTTGGCTGCCTGGGAACAAAGGTGAAGAGAGACCTGAGTGCCTCTCCAAAGACATCTACGCCCGTAGAGTATATAGGTTTGGTTTTTTTTTTTTGTTTTAACGGTAAGTAGTAACCTTAGAGATAATTCTTCCTCTCTTCTTTAGAGAAGAAGCTAAAAAAGTGTGGGAGAAGAGGGAAGAAGAGTGGGAAAGAGAGAAGAAGGCCAGAGATCGCCTGATGAATGAGGTGATGATCCCTCGGTTCAATGAAGCCATCACTGCAGCTGTAACCCTCCACCCTCTAGAGGGCTTCAGCCTTCAGTACCCAGGGTGGAGTTTTTCTGCTTATCATCTGATACATTTCCTGAAAACCATTTAACCATCTGTGCTGATATTTTCCGAGTTGCAAGTCTGGCCCCTTTCTTGACTTCTCCCTTAATCCTCTCACTTCACAAAGGTCCTTGCAGGCAGGCAGCGCCAGATCCAAGAGAAGATGGAGTTAAACAGACGAGCCCAAGCAGAGTCTATAAAGTATCGAGAGCAGCTGATTAAAGAACTTGAAGAGGCCAAAGAACTGACTAGGCGAGAGAAGGAGCAGGAAGAGGAGCTGAAGAGGGCCCGCAGGCAGGAGCTGGAGGCGCAGGTAGAGCACGCTGTCCGGATATGTGCCCAGTCCGTGTCCCATCTCCCGTAACGGCCCTTTCTCCTCTGTGCCCAGCTGACAGAGCGCCGCTTGCAAGAACGGGAGGAGCAGCAGCGCCAGAGGGAGGAGGAGGAAGAGGCGAGATGGGCCCGGCAGCGCGATGAGGAGTTAGTGCGGCAGGAGGCCGAGCGCATGGCTGAGCGAGGGTATCGCAGCAGGGTAGGTAGCAGCACACACTGGTGAACCTGACCCGCGAGCCCAGAGCGACGGCATCACGCAAGCAGATTCTCATTTCTGATCTGCGCCTGAGTTCCCTGGTGCTGCTTCTAGCAGAGGTCTATAGTTCTCCCTTATATATTACTTTTCTTTTGCTGATATCGATACTTTAGGTCCCAAGTTTAAAATAATTCTTGAGACAGGCTTGTCACTACTGCCTCAGATGTTACTTTAATTATTTTCTGCATTATCAGCTGCATTCACATCTCAGCTGCTCAATGTCTTTCCATCTTCTGTCATACTTTGCCTAGCTCTAAAAACAAAGCTGAATTTGAGTAACCCTACCTAAAGCTCATGCCCAGCAGATAATATTTTTCATATTAAATTATGAGCTACTGTGCAGTCACCTCTGTCATTTATTAGACAGTAGCTACAGAAGTCAGAGAAAGCTGGAAGGAGGTGTTACTGCCTTAAAGTAACTGCTCTTAAACATTACTGATGCCTTTTCTTAGAAGACATTCTGTACTCCCCAAAGTACCACCTTTGCATGCTGAATAGCGCGTGTGCAGAAGATTGAGGGCTCCAGAAATAAAGCAGTTACCATCTTTGTTTGATCCCGTTAGCTCTACAGTTACCCCAAAGCGGCATGGACCTGAGGATTCTCGGCCTTTGCACCTGAGGAACGAGCACTAAATGCAGTTGCAGCCTGCAGAAAGAACACTTTGAAGAATCAAGGAACTCCTAAAATAATGGTGGCTTTGGGACAGCCTACAGCAACGCTGAGACTCAACGCGGTAGATTTCTGACAATATTTAGCTCTGGCCCAGCTGAACACAAGGGCAAATTTCTACTGGCTTCAAGAAGGCGGAAGTGGGAGCATCCTTGGAGGACTCAGTCCCGAATGGCTTCACTTACTCCGTGTTCAGGAGGCGTGCTGATGCGTTTTGGTACATGTACACTGGGGCAACACGGCAACTGAACAGGCCCTTTGGATCTAAACTGTGACAGGATCTGTGCCTGCCCTGGAACGGGAACTGTAACCACTACAGGCTGCGGTTGCTGTTTCAGTGTCAGGCTCCCACCTCTGAGAAGCCAGACACACTCAGAGGAGTTAATCCATCATGTATTGCAAATCAATAAGACTGAGAAGGTGTGCTGTGGCAGTAACTAACATGTCCAGTGCCTCTCCAGAAGGTGCTGAAGACTTAATTTTTTTTTCACTTGTTTCATAAATAATGAGTAACTGCAACCTGAACAACCATTTGTTTCTTTACATGAGCAAACCAAACTGCTGCAACCACAGACGGGGAGTTTTAGTCGATTATTGCTCTGGACTCCTTGCTGTTATTGTCAGCAACTGCAGCTTAAAATCAGTCCATGCCCGGCAGCTGCTGCGGGATGCTGAGATCCTGTCACAGCCTGCGAGGAGCTGTTACAAAGGCTTTACTCAACCATAGGAACCTTTTCTTTACAGAACCAGTAGTCAAATAACCCCAAATACTTTTGCGCATTGAAAGGGTTTTAAGCATTTTATAGGAATACAGTAAACAAAAGATAAGTAAAAATATTGTACAGAGAATGACACTGATAAATACAAGTTTTGGAAAAAAGGAAAAAAAATTACTTTCCTATGCAGCATTTTGTAACGGAAAAGCAAATTTGTTTACTGAGGGGAAAAAAAGAGGATCTAGTAATAAAAGAAAACAACCACCATTGTTATTTCAGGTATTGTAAATCTTCTGACCTGCAGTGCTGTGTGATTCAAGGGCTGATCTACGTACTGCTCTTTAGTTCCACTGCCGGTTTGAAGCGCTCCGCCTGTCTGGGAGAAGAGCTGTGGCAGCACATCAGCATGTGCTTAGGCCACTCCTGTTTCACTGAGAACGTCAGAAAATTGCTGGTCACCATGCTCCTGGCATAGTGCGACCATAACCAACATAGAACAAAAGTTTGTTCAGCAGTGGGGAAACAGAAATGCTGTTTACGTGACAGAATGGGAAATCAATTACGGGTTGGCCATGATTTTATAGCTAGGCCTTCCAATAAGCAAAATGGTTGATTCTAGGAAATCTGGAGCTAGCGTAGCTGGAGCAAGGGCTTGCAGTTATCGAAGTGTCTGTTTAAACAGAGGCAGGTTTAAACAACTGATAACTTAACAACAGAACTCAGTGTCACCCTGCTTTGGGAATCACGTAAGATATGTTAAAGAAAAGCACACAATGGTGCCCTGAGATATTTAAAAATACTACCTGCTGCCTTTCAACTATGCTAATTTAAGGAAGAGTTCCTAGAAGATTATCCATGTATTTAATTGCCAGTAGCATAATCCTGAAGTAGGTTTTACAAATGTCTTTTGCAGTTCTAATCCCAGCCTGTCTGCATTCCCATGCGTTTCTTCCTGGGCGAGTTCTGGAATTCAGAAGTGCAGAAAGGAAATAAAAAACCCCCACAGTGAAGAACATTAATTTACTGGGTTGTCATCTACTCCCTCCATTCCTTCCCTCCCTCAAACTTGCACTGCTTTAAAAAGGGAGATAATTACAACGTACAAGAGTCCCACAGCATTACGGCACTTCGTGTTTATATATATATACAAACACACTATGATTTGAAAGGGAACCAACCACTGAACTTGAGTTTGCTTGTCCCCCTAAATAGGGCAGTTTTTCACCAGAAAGCCTTAAAAAGCTCGTGCTTTTGGCAGAGCGCATGCTGCAGACCTGTTTCTGGAACAGCAGATAGCGGCTTCTGACTCGGAGGTTTCTGTGAGAACTATCAATGTTCTCATCAGCTGCTGCCATGTGACGGCCGCGGCCGTTCCCTCACTTTGTTTTTAACTCCAGGCCGCTTTAAGTGGCTGCCAGCTGAACCGCTGCGGCCGGCTCCTTGAAAATGACAACACGCTTCCACGTGGGACCAGGCAGAGGGGAAAATCAGTGACTTTTTCCCCACCTCGTGGAATTCAGACTCTCAAAACAGACTAATTTTTGAAATTATGGACTGGCACATTTTGGGAAGTTTTCTGAGCTGTTATGAATGAAAAATCCTGAAATACAGACATCCGTTACCCACCTACCTTTCTGACAGGCAGCCTAGCGTGGGTCACTCCGAATGTGGCTTGTAAAATTTTGAAAGATTTGCATAAACTTTCCTAAACATCGGAACTCTTCACATTTGGATATGTTGAGGTACAGAGGTTATATGCTATGGCAGACAGGGCTGCTTGTGCACTGGCACTCTTAACTTCCTTTTTTGTGGTTTTAATTATCACAGAAATCTTTAGTGAAATTGCATCTTGAGTCACTGAGCAATGCTGCTGCAAACAAGACGGTGCCTTGAAGATGACAGTAAAATTCTGTAGGAAACTTAAGAATTAGTTATTAAATCAGAAACAAAGGATAACAATTTAACCACTAATGCCCTAAAGTAACATCAAACATATATATTAATGGCATAGTGACAACTAAAAGAAGTAACTATTAAGTTTCAAATTCCTTCCAAAACAGATAAAGTGACAAAGACCTTGTACAGTTACATGTAATAAGCTTGGATGCCCACAACTACTATTGTTTTGGCAGACTAAAAACATAGTATTATTGCACGACAGTTGATATGGGAACAGATCATATTCGGCTTGTACTCCGTTACTGGAACTACAACCTTCCTCCTGCCGGGGAGCAGTTACGGTCCTGGAGCCTTCAGAGCCCGTTTCGCTGCGGGTTTCTCAGCCAGCGGCATCGCGGCACGCGAGGCTGCAGGACGGACAAAGCGGAGGCGGGATTCCACCCTCCGATACGCGCAGCCAACTTCAGCGGGAGTTTTGCAAGCAGTATCTGAAAGCTGGACGTGGCCCCAAGGAAACATCTAGCAAGCGCTCGATACAACGCTGGTACGCGATATTGGCCCAACAGCTATTCGCAACATGCTAGTATCTGGAACTAAACTGGCAACACAGGCACAAAATAAGGCAGTGGGTTAAATTAATCATAAAATCGTTAGAAAACATGCAAAAATAATACTGAGTTTTAAAAAAAAAGAGTTTCTTGCCCCTTTAGTTTTTCCTCATAAAAATTTGAATAGTTCCACACCTGTATTTGAAATTCAACCTTTAAAAAACAGGAGTAAAAAGCCAAGGGTGACTCAGTTGTTGTTCTCTTTGGTTGTGATGGTCACCAGCTGCTTAGCAGCCTTGGCGATGTCGTAGGCGCACTGGATGACCTGCTGGGTGACCAGCTGGATGTCTGTCGTGGGGCACGTCTCCACCGGAAGGGTTTTTTTGCACTCGGATTGGAGTCTGTAGGCACTAGATGTCAGCAGACGCAAGGAAGTCCTTACCAGTTCAGATTTGGGTTTCTGGGAAAGGAAAGGAGAGGCTGAACTTGACAGAACAACAAAGCATTTTAGGATCGCTTTTAATTGGCCGGTAGTGGTTCACAAGAGTTCTTAACTTCTGCTGCTAGGGCCCTGCTTTCTGCACAGACTTCTTGGTGCTGTAGGTGACGTCAGACATCGCTGCAGAGGGGCAGATGAAACAAGTTCCTGGAATTTCTCCTCTCTCACCTCAGGGACATTTCAAACTGCTGCCAGGCAGCACACAGGCAATACTGCTCCAAACTCTCATTTTGGAAGTTACTCATCCCAATTTTCTGGTGCCCATTTACTGCTACCCAGCCCATGCCCTGGCCAACATCAGGGTACAGGGTGTACAAGACAATCTGTTCTCGTACGCGCAGCAGCATTAGATCTTCCTTGCAGTTTTACAGAGGTAGATAAGACTTTATAAAAACTTAATCACAGAGATTTCACTCCCTAAATTTGCTGTGAAGAAACAGATCGCTTTGGTAGATGGATAACAGATCTAAACATACCTGCAAGTAAGAAATCCAGGCAACAGCACACAAATGGAAACCTGGGGGTGAGGATTCTAGCAAATTTCTACGTATAGCCACGTGACTCCTCAAGCTCGATGCAAGCAGCCTGTAGTTTTGCAGGAACTGCGTGCAATTCTTAGAGTTTTACGTTCAAGAGTAAAATTGAAGGCCTGGATTCACACACTATCCCTTCCCAAATGCCATGTGAATAAACACAAAGATGCAGGATGTGACAAAAACACCCAGTCATCTCTCCCTACCTTCGGCTTTTGGTTTTCATTTACTGAAGGGGAATCTACTAATGAGGAATGAAGCCAAAAACACTTTAATGTCGGAAGGTACTTACTTTTGGGAACAAGGCTGCCATTTCTGTTACTGCCACATGTATTCTCTCGGAGCACGGTATATAGCTGCAAAAGGATGCAATGCATTATTCATGACATAAAGACTCCTTTCCTCTTCAATTTCACTAGTCAGTGGCTATTATTCTAAAAACAACAGAGTAAAAAAACCCTCAGATATATTCTAAAAATATCTTTGTAGGCTGCACTGAAGGCAACTGAAGTAGGTAGTGCAACACAGAATATGGTGACTCTTGGCGTCTCTCAGCATTCCCCAGCACAGCAGCACAAGTTTGTCAAGAGTTTAAGCAATAGTACAGAATTATTTCTTAACTTTTCATTATTCTTTGATCAAGCTTTGTTTGAAGGAATAACTATCCACGCCTATTATACAAACATTGGTCAGAAAATGTCTTAATTTGTATGCAATTATGGAAACGTGTCTATGACTGTTAACTGGACATTAACTCAGACGCTCGCATTTCCTAACACCCCCCCAACCCACAACTACTCACATGCTGGAATTCATCTCCAAATTGTACAGAAAATCGCTCAGCCTGTTCTGTTTGGTGTATGCACAATCCACATATTGCTACACGTGGGAAAGCATGCCCAAGGTAACTGGTTCGTGTACGTCAGCCACAAAAGTAAAGTAAGATTCTGCAGTTTGAAAATATTTAAATGAAATCTGGTGACACAGAAGTGTTTTGGAAAAAAAGAAACTTTTTTTCCTCACTGCAGTGTTGACAACCAAAAGTGGATGAAAAAAACCTACTTTGCACGTGGGATTTAAGTTTAGCTTGCTGCCATTTTAGGGAAATCTCTATCCGTTTGTTTTGAAAGAGCTCTTTCTGCATAAGACAAGAGTTTGTAAAACCAGTCTACTGAAAGAAAAGTATTAAAACTGCTAAGCATCTACGCAGCTAAAAATATCCAATAATCTCTGAAGAGCTGAATTTTGGCCATCCAAACTCTTAAAAATAATTTAAGAGTCAAGTACTGATATTTATAGGACTGTCTCGTCTATGCCTCTGAAGCACCACAGTTTTCCTGCACTTCTTTTCCATGTGTGAGTTACAAAGTAGAAGCCTTTAAAAAAAAAACACTTTGTACCTAAGTTACAAAAATACTATAAACCTCAAAAAGTGGGGTTTGCCAAAACACTTGGCAGCAAGACCTAAAGTCTGACCTCCATAAGCTTTTAACCTATCGGTTCTCAGCTGAAGTCGGAGCAATCCCTGCAAGAAACACGCGCACCTCTGGGTCAGCAGCTGGGCTGGAAGCTTTAGTTTGTTGCAGAGATGCACGCTGAGGACACACCTCCATTCCAAGGAGATTTATTTCCATCCTTGTACCAGTTCATTATCAATTGATGCCAGGAATGCAGCACCATGCACGTATTTCCCCTTTCTCATTTCACAAACGGGAACCCCGGACACCTACTGAGAACGGGCCATGCCAAACTTCCAGTACAGAATTCACACTTTGCTTTTTTGGTAAAGTTTAACTAGAGGGAAAACATCACGTGAAGGTAACTTTAGAACACCAAGATGCCCTCTCAGACTAATTTATACACAGTAAACAGTCAACACACAGTTCTCCTACAGCAGCTTACAGATATATGCATCTTCAAACCACCAACTACTTTCATGGTGTGTGTTTTTGACTAAATATTCAGTAATTCTGTTGAGTTAGGTAATAGAACAAAGGCAGATTCCATTAGTCTTCACAGATTTCACTTCTGATTTATCTACCAAATGAAAATTGGTCAGTTCAAAATAGATCTTAAAACTATTTACCATAAGCTGCTGTGAAGTGCTGTGTTAGTGTGGTCTGTCAAAAGTCTAATTTCAAAAGACTTGGTTTTATGCTTCAAAGACTCAATTTTAGCATAAGTTAGTTAACATGATTCAATCTTAAACAAGAGAATCTCAAAAATCACAAAGCAGCAGCATTCAAGAAAAATACTCAGCATCTGTACATTACAGTAGATCACTGCCTTTCAAGCAAAAAAAAAAAAACCAAACCAAAACAAAACCAACCAAACAAAAAAAAGAACAAAAAAACCAACCCCAAAACAAGCCAAACCAACCCCCTCTGTTATTATTTATCCAGTCATCTCGCAACACCAAAGGTGCAAAAACAGGTCACTTGCAAATGCACTGAGAAAGAAGCAACACACTGGGGTCATTTTGGCAATGCAGGAAAATGGCTTTAAAAAGGAGCATTTCCCATACGGCTCAAATCACGAGTTCTTCCAAATACACTAAAAGTGGAGAGAAGTCTTTCAAGTTCACTGCAACTCCCATTCTGCTATTGAGTTAACAATTAATTTGCTCCCTGCAAGCCACACTGAACAGCCCTCACCTCATTAAAAAGCTCGTTTGCTGTTTAAACCTTCACTAACAAGGCAGAGAAAGCCCTAAGAATAACTTGAATGAAAGTGACCAAGATTAACCACACAAATTTCATAGCACGTTCTCTAGGTCAGCTGCAAAGTTTCCAGCGTGTCTTGGAGGAATGGCTTTATCATCTAAACACTCACTGTAAGCTCCTGAAATAAGCTGACACATTTGTTGAGTTTACACACGTTCCAGTAAGACATCAGGGAGATATTCAAGTAGTGACAGCTTGGAAAAAAAAGAATCCATCGTTAACAGTAACTTGTGGTAACCTCCTCCTCCAGTCTGCTGTTTGTCACTGGCCGTAGCAGCTGGGGCTAGAGCTTGGGAAGTTCTGCTTAAAGAACATCTCTCTTTTTTATTTTAGGCATGAATAAACAATATTTTGGTCAAGTTGGAAAACACTACATAAACACACCTCTCTCTTCATTGATTCAAGACACAAATGATCTCATTTGATACACCAGCTGTACAAACAGGAGAGGGCCTAAGCTGTCAGGTGTGAACGCTGCACGTTGGGAACCCTGAAACTTCTGCTCCTTTTGCAACAGGGCACAGAAGCAGCAAGCACATGTTGTGCTGTTAGCTGCCGTAATTTAATTTATCCTGACGGACAATAAACAGAACGGAGAAAGGAGAATATTTTACACTAGAGACAGTTCCAGTTCCAGGCTGGGATCCTGTTCCCCACCAGGAGCTTCGACTGAACGGGTAAACCACAGGTTCAGAACTCTCCCTATGAGCAACCTGCAGTTTATCATCCAGAGCATTTCATGCATAGCCTTCAACGACCCCCTGCAGATGGTGTGTGAGGGAAAGAGGCAGCGCAGAGAAAGAGAAAGGACACTGTGCCTGGGAGGCAGGGACAGAGGCCAGAGTACCAGGAGGCAGGACTGGGCTGCCGGACGGTCAGAGGCTGCAGGGGAGCTCTCTCAGCCCAGGGAACCAGCGTGCCGAAGCAGCCGAGGCTATGTCTGAGCTTGAGCGTGCCCGCACGCCCGAAGGGTCTACTCGGCCAGTTGAGCACAGGAAAGGGAACAGAAGAAAGCGAGGAAAAAAAAAGGAAGGTGTTTCATTAATAGATTATATTCTTGCATCATTTTATTACTGATTATCTATGCAGCACGTGATATTTATCTACAACACTCTCAGCACTAGCTGGAAGCTGTATTACTTTGCATCCCTGAGTTTCTCATTTTGTGAGGGAAGCATTCCCCTACTGCAAGAAGAGAATGGCGGAACAAGCCGACTCCATCTCCCCAGGCTGAGCAGTTCTCTGCCCGCTGAGACAAAGCAGGGAACAGGAAAACAAAGAACAGCAGCTCCACAGTTCAGTGTTTTGCAAGGCTATACTCATTTAAGTACTGGTAAACACCCTGCTCCACGCATGGTACAGTAGAGAAAACAAAAAAAAAGTAACTGGTTGTTTAAAAATCTATTCAATTTAACAGAAAGCTTGGGACGCTGCGTTGTTTCTCCCAAAGATTTTTTATAAAATATAATTAAAATACTGCAAACTGTGATATACATAAAAACCAAACTCATTTAAAGCTTCTCTTACTGTTGCTTCTTGTTATGATCTGTGAGAAACAAGCAACAAGGGATTGCAGTGGAAAAGGTTACGGACAAGGGCAACGAGCTCAGCACAAACATGTTAAAACTCGCCATCCAGCGTGAGGAGGAGAGGCTGTGCGCTGTCCTTTCTAAAAATAGAAAAGTACAAGAAGGAAAAAACACAGAACAAAAGTGGCCCCATTGTTGTGCGCTTCTCTCAGCAAGGCAGGAAGCGAGGGCTTCACATAAACAGCCAGCTGCTTCTCACAAGCAATGGGCACAGAACTTGAGAGGCAGAACGTAAAACCTGCCAGTCTGCAAGTTTAGATTTTCCGGAGACAAAAGCTGTTCCAGACCTAAAACACGTCTGTACCTGGGAAGATGTAACTCTTATTTACAGCCTTCTAAAAGAGCCATGCGGGAGCACCACCTGACGATCAGTCAAGGGCAGCATCACCTTTACTCGCTCACGGCTATTCTGAAAATTAATTGTTCGGTTGGACCACAATTCCCCGAGGGAGCTGAAGCTGCGCGCTGCCCGAAGTGCCGATGAACAGTCTGCTGCCTACTCAGCTTTGTTTCTAAACTCAACAGGTCAAACTAGCTTTTGCTGGTACATTATCTGTACCAGGCAAATTCTCCCTGCCTTCACAATTTTCTCCTGAAACAAGACTTGGTGTTACTATCACACTTCTGCGGGGTGTCCTTACCCAAGGACACGGAGGTCTGAAGATTCAAGAGAAACTTACGCCAGGTTCTCTGCAACACATTTGATGCACACCTAAACCAACACTCATTTTGCAGCAGCAGTTCTCAAGCGCTTTGCTCCCCAGAGCTCCCTGTCCCTGTGCCAGCTGTGGGCAGGGCAGGCAGCGCTGCAGCCAGAAGCCACTCGCAGGGGGCTGCACTGGCTTTTTGGACGGGAGCGTGTGTTCCCACCGCCTGTGCTAGTCACTTGTCCCCACTCACCCTGTGGCACTAGGAAACACAACAGACCTATGGTTTTGTAGGTGTGAAATCAGCATCTCCAGCGTTAACGCACATGGTGGTGACTGTATTCCTGCAAACACTTGAATTGTCTTCATTTTCTCGCAAGTTCCAGAGCTTTCCTGGCACTCACGCCTTACCTGTCATGCTTGTTCTCTTGTGCTGCTCGTAGCAGCTCCTGAATATTCTTCGTGATCTGCTCAGTTTTCCGAATCACATCTTCTGTACTGGGCAAACTGGAGCTGGGGGCTGTGTCAGCGTCTTCAGGGATGGATCCCTCCCCCTGCCAAATGACGCTCCTCTGCCGGCCCTTCCTGCCCGGCCTGCGAAGGAACAAAGCAGAGGTTGGCCCTGCGGCACAGAACTGCCTGCTGACACAACTCCCCATCCTCCAACGGCACGGAGCCGCGGTGTCAGCTCTGCGTCACAGCGCTTACCCCGTCTCCTCCAGCTCCAGAGGGGCGGTGGGGTTATCGTAGTCACTCTCGGACACGCTGCTCTGCTTCTCCAGCTTCGAAGCCTGCAACGAATGCACACGTATTTCAGCGCTGCGCAGGAAAGAGCCCCGAGCTGGGCCACCACCACATCCTGTGTACGCAGCCTTGCTCTTCAGCACAACAGCCCCTGCGCCAGCCGCCGCCCTGCAGCGCGGCGTGCCCCTCCGCCCCGCGCTGCCAGCTTGTACCCGAGGCCCTGGGCGCTGCCGGCACAGCGTGGCCCCACCAGCCCCCGAGCAAGGGTCCTGCCCCAGCACCCAGCAGGGCTGCAGGGGGGGAACAGGCAGGCACGGCACGGTGTCCTTCCCCTGCCACTAAAACTGCCACGTGGGACGGAGAGGGAGGCCAAACGGAGAGGGCAGCCCCACCAGGGAGAAAGAGGCCAGACCAAGAGCAGGAGGCCCACAGCAGACTGGAGGCCAGACACAGCGTGGGAGGCTGAACACAGGGTGGAAACCAAACCAAGCACGGGGGGATGAAATGGGAATTGAGGCCCAACACAAAGTGGGAGGGCAAACCAACTGAGGGAGGCCCACGGCAGAGTAGGAGGCAGGACCAAGTGTGAGAGGCCCGTGACAGAGTTGAGGCCAAATCAAGCGTGGGGGTCTGACCACAAAGCAGAGGCTGACCCCAGAAAGCCCACCGCCGAATGGGAGACAAAAAACGAGGGGCGAGGACTGTTGCAATGGGAAAACTAAAATAAAGTCAGGAGACTGAAACAGTGGGGGAGACCCACTGCGGAGCAGAGGCCAAACTGCGGGTGGAATATGAAAGGGGATGTAGAAAGCTGAACCGATGCGACTTGGAGCCCACTGCAGACTGGAGGCCGAAATGGGAGTGGAAGGCTAAAACGGGGAGAATTGAGGCCCATTGCAGACTGGAAGCTGAAAGAAGGCTGGGAGGCTAAATCAGCGAGAGTCGTGCCCTACAGCAGAGGAAAGGATGAAATGCGGGCAGGAGGCCTAACCACAAAGAGTAGATGGCCACTGAGTAACGGGTGTCTGAGCACACGCGCTTCCTCCCAGGTGCGATGGTAGAACGCTCACCACCTCCTAATCCCACACAGACCAGTTCTGCACCTCACAGTACAGCATCCCATCCATGGGCAAGGATGACACTAATTTTTTTTTCCTGAACATCTTTTCAACGTTTTATTTTTTTTTTACCCTGCTATCACAAGTAAGCATATGTGCACCATAACAGCTCAGGAGTGCTCTCTCCCTGCAGATCCTAACGTACAGGCCCCTCAGTCAGCAAGAGATTCAAAGAGACTTTCAGACAGAGACCTAAGCTCCCTTCCCTGACCTCATTTAGCCTTCTTGGATAGTTTATGCCCAGGCAGCACAGCGTCCTAGAGGTTTACGCTATGAATACCTACTGTCAGGCCGATCACATGAATTTGCAGTCTGAAGCCTCTGAGGCACGCTCCCATCCTCAGCCAGGCCTCAAGATCACCACACAGCCACCTACCCTGGTCTTAAAAATCGCAAAGCTCATCAAGAAGTGCCTACTGCAGCTTGTCCATTTGCAACTACGCCACGTCAGCGTCACTCTACGTACAGATCAGCCCCTGCATCAGCTCCTGCCTTAGTCACAGACACTGCTCACGTAGAGGCCCTCACAATCCCTGTCAAAGAACCAGCCTGGGGGCTTTAAAGAAGCTCTGAAGTCAAGATGAGAGAATCTCAAGTGTTAGACTGTAAGGGACGCCTTCAATTTGTAGCTCTGATTCATACAGTTAGGAAATACTACTTCTGCCTCAAGGACAGACCAAAAATAGGACTAGGAATTGGTTTGCACTGGTTAGGACCCAGTGCATTTGTAAGTGCTCATTTAATGTGAAAACGAACAATTCTTAACTCTGAAACACTTGGGACGTGAATGCTTCCCATCCATTTTAAAGTTACTTTGCGCAGAAAGAAAAAAAAGCATTTTTTTCAATGCTCACCTCTCAGGACAGCAAGTAAAGATCAATGGTAAAAGCGACACATATTTTGAAGATACAAAACTATTATATGTAGGGTCTGGCCTTTCCCCTTTCCCAGATGTACAGAGGAGAACACCACGATCAGTGGCAAAGCTCCACGCTATGGTCAGAAATACAAATGACACAACAAATTACAGGAATAGGATATGGAATCAGTAATATAGTACAGAATAAACACAAAAAAAAAAAATCTCTGCCAGTTTCTAGTACTGCACAGCACTGATATCAGCTGCAGCCAAACCCAGATTTGCGTTTGACCAAGCAGGATATTCCCTTGTTAAGTTTTATCACCTAGCCCTACTTGTAAATCTAATATTTTCTCAGCTGATAGGTCCAAACACTGTACAGTCAAAATGAAATGGAGACAGAAGAATTTAAGAATCAAGTCCTTTATCTTGGCAGGAAGGGGCCAGAGTATGACCATTCAACATCTAATCCCACAAACTTTTTTTTTTGTTTTGCTTTGTTTTGTTTTGTTTTTATTTAGTATTATGTAGTAACATTTGATTTGAGACTCTGCAATGCTTGCCCAAGAAATGGAATGAGATGGCACTGCTTTCATTATATTAACCACACAGCAAAAGCAGAGCAAAAAGAGAGAACTTTTCTTGAAAGATCTTTTCAAAATCAGTTAAGTCTTACAAAGAAATACAAATAATTCTCTCTCAAGTTTACCCTTGGAAGTCTTATTTTAACACAGAAATAAGCAAAGCCTAAATCTTGAACATATGATACAACAAAATGGGTATAAGCTACTCATTATTTTCTAAGTCATGAGACAAACATCTAAAAACAGCCCAGAGGACTTTGTATTGATATTTGCTTCAAAGTTAAAGAGGTTTAGTCAGAGTGAGAGCTCGAAATGTAATCAACTCATTCTGATGATGGAGGGTACTTTCTGCAAGCAGTGCAAGCTGGCAGTCCAGGCTGGTCAAGCAGCAGCGTAAAAGCGATGGGTTGTTCAGCATTCATTAGTCTGTGACACGTTAGGATGTACCTGTTCAGGGTCCACTACTTCAGTCACAGCCCCTTCACAACCAAAAGTTATTCTAGAGCTGCAAATGCAACGGGCTTTTCCCTTATATTCGGATATGGAACTTACAATTAGTTCAAGAATCCCAAATAAAACAGTCTAAAAACAAGCTGTCAAGGACAGACTAGTCCATCCAACTGCTTGTCTTGCTAAATGTATCCTTTTGCAAGGTGGCATTTTACGCTCACTTCTAGCATATGAATTTGAAGAAGACCAGATTTAAGTGTCCCACTACAAAAAAAGAATAGTATTTTTTAAAAATTTAAGCTTAAAGAAGGACAAGGCTTCTTCAAATAACTAACAGGTCACACACGAGGCCACAGCAAATACAGTGTCTTTGGAATAACATAAGCTTACAGAATGCATTTAATGTTTCTCGGCAACACTGTAATTTTTGTCCTAGAGTCAGTACTGTAGCTAACAAAAACCCTAAGAACAGTTTTCTAGACCCTGATGGAACACCAATATAAGCTTCCTTTACACTTTAATCTTGCCCCAAAAGGAGTCTTGCTGAAACCGACTGAAATGCCCAGTCGGTGAGCAGAACACGGTGTAGCTGCCACCAGACGTACTGGTGGGCAGCATGAACGGCTGTCTCTTTGGATGCTGAAAGAACTCACTTCAAACAAACCAATGAACACCTGTAAGATAAACAGCCCATCAGTACCAACTTGGCTTGGTGCAAGCTGACAGCCCCCAAAGGAAGCAGGCTTTAAAGCTAGGACCCAGTAAGCTTCATACACCTCATGCAGTGCATTTTAGTCAGTAGGAAGAGTTAAATATCGGCTAACGAAGCACCAGGGAGTGCCTGCCAAACTCCTTTCCAAGCAGCAACCAACTTGTCTCTGGCTGTTTTCAGTGTTAAACAATCGAACAAGTGATCTGGAGCAACTGTGCACGGTGTTAAGTGCTAAAGATTCGAGCTGTTGTGAAGTTAGAGAGACAAGGATCCACAGCACGTGGCAGAAGAAACGGAAAGCGATGAAATTCCGCTTCATGCAAGCATGAAGGCTAGTCAGCATAAAAGGGGAGAAGAGAGAGGCAGGATGGCTTCTAGGGAGACTGCCACCTCCTCCAGGTAAAAGCCCAATTGGGAAGGTACTTAACCCTTCGTGTGCTTTCATCCCTTGACCAGGAAAGCGTGGAGGGGAAGGAAGGTAGAGATGAAGAGGAGGTCACAAACGCACTCCTCCCGATCTAAAAATGGGAAAGAGAAAAACACTCGGGAAAACCAAAAATAAAACACAAATAAATTCTTAACTGAAGTAAAAGGAACATTCTTAAAACCATGGAGATGACATAAAGCAAGAATGATTTTGAGAAATTGGCTAATCCTGAACGGACTTAATTCTTTCAAAATACAATTGACTTCATGTTCATTCTAATATTGATATTCCAGAGGTGCTAAATTCCAGAGATAATAGAATACATTCACCATAATACCAAATTAACTAACTCCATATAACAAATTAATGCTTCAGACCCGCTACTTCTACCCCAATTTCAAACCAAACAACCAAAGGACCTATACAAAACACTGTCATGTTTTGCAAACACTGCCACATACAAAATAATTCTAACATTTCTTGCTGCCAGAACTGTCTTTCTATCAACACGCCAATACAATTTAAAATGATCCAGATTTCATGGCTTTAATTTCTTATCAAATTAATTGAAATGGGGGGAAAAAACCCAGCATATAAGTTTCTGCATTGATTCCCTGGTATGGTAGACTCAACTCTCTTCTCTGGAATGTGCACGGAACATTTACTCTCCCTCATGCCAGGCAGAAAAAACCATTAATTTCCAAATATGTTTTAAAGGGCTTAATTGTTTATCTGGAAGGAAATACTAGATTGTGCTACCAACAGGGCAATGTATTGAAACAAATCCACAAATGTTAAATACCTGTCTAAAAAATATTGTCCCATATTCCTGCCCACAGGGCAACCTAAAGAGATGTAAAAAAATTTGTAACTGTAGTAAGCACTAGTGTGTGTTGGGTCACTTATCTAAAGCGTGGCCACACCAGTGCAGAACCCTGGTGACTAACACAGAACTCCCTCGCCACTATTAGCGCATCATACAGGAAAATACTAAACTAGAAGAATTTGTTCAACAGATCTAAGCCATCTTCAGCCTCCAGTTTCAAACTCAGAATAGCAAACCGGTGGCCTAATGAGAAAGTTAGCTTCAATTTTATTTTATTTTTGAAAGGTGGTTCTGAAGTTCCACAAATTGGCACATGCCTGTATATCTACACAAGAAATCTACAAACTGTACCTACCTTCTTGGAACACTATTTTTCTCCCCCTCCTGGTTTTCAAACAGCCACACATTGATACTTGGCATATGTATTGTACTTAAAAGAAACAGCTGAGCAGAAGCCAAGAGCTCCAGCTTATATATTCCAGAATTATTACAGCTTTTACTTTTCAGGCTCCTACAGACATGTTAATACAGCAAACATTAACAATTCTTACAGTTCAAAATCTCTCCGAAGCAGATCGTTGAGCAGCTTTGATAAACGAGCGTAGTTGGAACAGACAGAAAAGCTGAACGTAAGAAGAAATGCAGAAGCATCAGCAGTTTTACTTACATGTGGAGGGAAAGGCTGCAGTCTCGTTATGCTTTCTTCTGGGTATGTGACCTCTCCCATGGGGAGGTAGGGTTTCTGACCTGATCCCGTCTCATACATGGACATGGGCCTGCTACCCCGTGCAGACGGTCGCCGCTTTAAAGAAGAATTGTTGGTAGGGTCTGTGTATTCAGAACCAGTTTGGACCTGATATATATTGGTTGTGGCCTGTCTTCTGAGGTTGGTATTTTCACTCTGTAGCGTTTGAAGCTGAAAGAAACGTTTAGCAGTGGGACTTGGTTTTTCTAACAGCAAGTGTCAAAAGCAAACTGACTATACAATACATACTTGCCAGCTTTACTAGCAAATCCAGGTACTAGTAGCTGGGCTCTGAATTATTTTTCAAACTCTACTTGACTTGCTTAGTACAAGTACAGAAACATTTACGTTCCAGATCTAGAAATATTTATGTGCTGATTTCCAGCACTTTTTGCTGGGATGCAAGCTAAATTAGATCTTAAAATTGGCTGTTGTAGTTAAAAATAATCCATTTCTTCCAGCCTGGCTGTACTGGCACATGAATTGTGTAACATCACGAGCTTGTGAGGGGAAGGACTGCCAACAAAACAGGTTTTCAAGCAAAGCGATCCACTTCAGCAGTCAACACAAGAACCTAAAAGAGGACTTTAACATAAGGCCTATGAAATCTGAAAATGCCAGAACTACAGCACAGATGCCAGAGGCAGCGCAAAGAAAACTAGAGCTTGCTCTGCAAAGCAAGAAGAGAGTTTAGCTTATGAAAATTAAGTATCAGCTACTGCTTTATAAGAAGCCAATAAGAAATAATTTCAAAGCTTTTTATCATTATGTATTTGATGGATAGTAAAAATACAACAATTCTGATTTTTTTGTGGAGTTACTCAGTGTAAGTTTGCTATATTAACACATCATGAAGAAAAGATGTAAAGAGTCAGTATCAGCAATTCTCTGCCAATAATTGAGCACAGTATTTCAAACAGCCGATGGCCTTTTCAACAGGAAATTGCATATTTACTACTTCCATTTACTTTGCATCGTATGAACCTTCAAGAACATTATTAAAAAAAAAAAAAAAAAACAAACCTATTTTGCTTAGAGCACTTCCCAGAACTCTAAATCAAACGTGCAGACTTCTACCAGGATAATTTATGCTTTTTCTCCCCACTTTGTGTGCTCTATAGTAAGATGCATCAAGTTTTAAGATTTGAGGATCAGCCAGGAGTGTTAAAGTTTGACCTCTTTAAAGTTTGACATTAGAAGCAATTAATTAGGTCAACTTTATAGCCTCCTTCTTCCAAACTTCTACAATTCATAAACGTGCTTTTGGAGCAGTTTTAGCCAACAGCCAATGTAAACTCAGACCAAACTCTTAACCACCTATAAGCATCTAAAAACATCCACAGGCATAAAAAAATCCCAAACTTTTTCCATTAAAATGCCCATTAAAGTAATGGAACTATTCTCATTTTTATTTAGAAAGAATCTACCCTAAAGTGGCATCATCAAATGCCTCTTTTTTAATTAGCATCTTTTGCTTAGTAATTGCCATGTAAAAGATTAGACAGACAGTTGGCTAATAAGGTGATACATAAAGTGGATAGATTCTTTCAGTTTATGACTTTCTAAGCCCTTGCTTAGGGGAAAAAAAAAAAGAAAAAAAAAAAAGAAAAAAAAAAAGAGAGACTCTTGAATGACATCTATTGCATGAGAAGTGCTGAAGTAGTACAAATATATTGGTGTCTTGTCACAAAGAGCCCAGCAGAGAATTCCCACATTGTACTGAAGTTCCCAGCAGCTGAGAGCTAAGACAGCTGCTCCCCCTTCCTTCTCCCCTCATCACGCAGGGCTATGTCACTTCCTCGCCAGCGCGGAGCCACTGAACACTCTGTTAAAGAAGCCCCGCAGCCAGATACATCATCAGGACGTGGAACCAGCGCAACTCGTCTTCAAGGTGACCGAGCCCTGGCTACGCCGTCTTTCAAAACAAGTTCAACCGCAGCACAGCGATGATCTCTCTTCTGCCACACCACACAAATACACTAAAGTCTCATTAATTCATAGGCCCTATTTTTTAACCTAAATAGAGTATATCTGTTTAAAGAAACTCAATATAAGTGGCAAAATAATTCAGTTGATGCAGACAAATGCTTAACCAGTACAAGCCGGTAAAAGACCAAGGAAACACGCCAAGATCTCTTAGGTTCCTCTCAGTATTCGCCACTCCAATAGATCTGAGAGGCTGAACACAATTGTAACAGGAGGATGTAACAAAGATATTTGAATCTGCTGAATTCGCCTGGCCTCAGGTGCTAAGAGCTCAACAGTTCCCATCACTCTCCAAAGCATCCGCCTCTCTGCCCCAAAACAACGGAGAAACACGCTCTTCACACAGGGTCAGCTCTGCAGGAGCACGGCTTGAACAACTTTCTCTACAGGGAGAGAACTCTCTGCAGCACATACTAAGTCTTGCAGTATTGTAATCATCGAGAAAGCAGGAGTTTTAACACTAGACAAAGAATTAATTTGAGGAAACAACCAGCCCTTTCTAGGCTAGCATGACAGACAGGATAGCGAACTCAATACAGATAAATTCTCCTTTACCCCACAAAAATCTCTATTTACCAGAACACTGGCAAAGCATTCAAAAAATTGATTTATTTATATAAGGATGAGAAGGTCTGGCTTACAAACTGGGGTTTTGGAGCTTTAAATTCAGGATTTTAGAAAAAAATGCTCAATTTTCTGTTCGTGTAAGACTATCTATTCATAGGAAATATTACTGTAAATGAGATACTTCTAGGTTATCCTCATCTAGACAAAATCCACACTGAAGGTTTAAACAGTAATTGAGTTTACCACTATATCCTTTATGTGCTATTTCCCATGGATTCAAACGCAAACAAATAAATGTTGGCCTAGTATACAAAAACTTTACATTGTATTGCCAAACTGGATTGGGATTTTAATTTCCCTTCATTCCAGCTAGCTTATTAATGGGAAAAAATCCAACATATTTACTGGAAAAATTGGAAGGACATTATACAGATACATGCACGTAAGATGTGTGCTAGCGCTTACTTCCTCGTTGTTGAAAACTGCTTATCTTGAAGCAAGACAGCAAAGCCACACAAGACTTGCAACAACTGTCTTATCACTCGGAAAACTGACATCTGAGTGAACGAAGGAGATCATCATCACCTCCACAAAAAAAAAAACCAACATTCAAACCATGTGCTGTACATACATTTACAGTCTCATCTGATTCCAGCGCAGCTCTATCTTAAAGTAAGTTTTCTCACCACCCTAATATTGGGTTATTGCATCTTCAGTTTCAGCAGTTTTATTCTGGTCAACTTTAAATACACCAAGAAATGAAGGCGTTACGCTTGTGCCTGTTACCTTTTTCTGCATGATTCTCAGCTCATCGCTCAAGTTGATGTTCACTTTCATCAGCTGCTGAATCTTTACCTCAGAAGCCACCAATGCATTTTTCACTTGCATGTATTCTTGGGCTGTCACTGGTCCATCTGACAAGTCTGAATCCAGGCTCTGCCAACAGTAAGAGAACAACATTAGACCATTGAGAAAGACTACCAAAAGAAAACAAGACAATGAGATTTTGACAGCTTTTCATGTACTCACTTTAAAGGAATAAGGGGTCAAATTAAGTTCAAATTAGTAAGATCCATTCATTAAAATAATTTAGTCCAATATAAGAGAAATTTGATGCCAACCAACTCTCAGCTCCTCTATGCACAAAAACATTTGTCTCAGCATTTCAGTGACACAATAGTCTTTTGTAAGGATTTTTTTTTTTTTTTTAAAGAACTGGAAAGTCATAAAAGACAGATTACTACATATCCAGTGTGCATTTTACCAGGAAAGATTAAACTAGAACTACCAGGTTTACTGCCCCTTTTTAACCATGCTGTGTTGTTTTCAGGAATGTTTTAAATAAACTTGGTCCCTATTGGTCTGCTGTAAATATTTCTTCAGTAGGAAGTGGTAAGTGTTTGTGAAATACCATGGAATCACTGATTAAGAGTGTTCTGGTAGATCCAATTATTTCATCTGTGCAATAAGATCCACATCTTAACTCCAGACATGCACAGTAGCACACATGACTTTTCTAGTTGAGAATTTGACTTACAATAAAAATTCCTTAAGTCACAACTCTTAGTTTTGTTAAAGTTCATAGAGTGAGGCATGATTTTGAAATTAACTCGAAAATGAATTAAAATACTCATTTTCTGATCATTTATCCATGTTAAGTCCCCTCACAAGGGGAAAGATCTACTGCAGACTACCTTTATGAACATAATTCGGTGTGTGTATAAATATTTCAAGCCTACCTTCTGCCTTGATTTAGCTGCGTTTGTTTCCAGATCTGTATCTTCATCTGAAGCAACGCTGTCATAATCAGGCTGGTCATTATCCTGACTTTCACTACTATGTTGATTGCTGATTGATTTCAGTATCAGTTCCACATTTTCTGTAGATCAACATACACCATTTAAAGATATACTAGTAAGTTTGGAGAAGAAAATGAAAGCACATACTTTAAAGTAACTTTAAAAAAAAATAAAATCAGAAAAGATCATCAACCAGAGAGACAATACAAGACATGCCATACTAAAGTATCATTTGAGTAGCCCAGTTCAAAAGGATCAATTTAGATCCACCTAACAGGTATAGATTTTTACTGTCCAAACCGCCAGTTTTATGGTTTTGTCTTTTAATTCCTTGTAAGTGTTTAGACAAGTTAAAGCAAGGAGCAAGAATCATGCTTTAGCAGCTTAATAAAATTCACATAAGAAGAAAAGAACAAAACACCAAAACAGACTACACTGGACAAATGGTCGTCAACATTCAAATGAAAAATACAGGCAAAAATTAAAAGTTAGGAAAGATTTTTTGTATTTTCTCTCCAGAGGGAGAAGTAGTGTTCAGCTATCGTTTCATACTGTCATGACTAGAACTATGGCTCTGTCTGGCTGTTGGCACAGGTATTTGTATTCTTTGATATCTATCATGCTCAGGAAATACAGAAAGTAAGCATTTTTAGGCAAATTAGCAGTAAGTTCAAGAGCATCTAAATTACAGCAAAGTCCTGCATGTACAGAGCAGTCAGGAAAGCCAGAATCTAAAACACTGACAATATCCTAGCTGTCAATCAAAAGAAGCATCACTCTAAAAGTGTACAGCAGTGTTTCGGAAAAATCTTAGTTAGTTATCACAAAAATCACACCATCATAAACAGATCTTCCTGAACTGCACATATCCCACTTGATTTAATTGTACTACAAATACTGACCTTAACAGAGAGATCTCCTGTACTCGGGCATTATTTTGGTGGTCTAATGCATGCTGTCAATAGCCTGCTGTCTACATGATTTAGTTCTTACAATTTATAAGAACATTATAAATCTCTTTCTTCATTCATATAGCACTTCTGAATGAGGCTGTGGCATTGATTAAACCACTGAAGGACTGCACATAGAAGAGCCGACAACCAAAACTATACTCACCTTTTGAGCCACTGAGAGGATTCCCCTGCTGTCTTCGTTTGGCATCACTTAAAATATCTATAACTAGCGTAGCAAATTCATGGGCATTAAATCGAGCCAGTTTCTGTCTTCCCTAAATTACAGAACAGTGCAGGAAAAAAGGTATATTGAGTATTAGATGAACAGCAGAGCTCCCAGGTAAAACTAAGACTACAGCACTTTCAGCGAGCTGTTTGTTCAATTAGGTTTATTGCAAAAAAAGTGATTTAAATTATCCAGCTGCACGCTCCAGGGCAGGGGAAATGCGAAACTATTTTAACCTCTTTACAAGTAGATGCAACTCTTGTGTATCTACTGTAATGAAGCGCAGTAAAGCACTAGTAATTAGAATACCTGGTCTATTAAATAAAAATAGTTTTCCAGTATAAAGAAGATTGCATACCTGATTCCTGGTTGAGGAATACTCAGGATTTACGGGAAGAAAAGGGACCACTGTTGTCTCTGTCACAAGTGTACTATGATTCTGAGTAGCAAGCCAAACTGCTCCAGCAAGAGAGGAAAAAAAAAAGAAAAAAAAAAAAAAAAGAGGGAATAACCTTCCTGCACTATTTGAGAGTGTTTCTTGTCAAAGAATAACAGACCACCATTTCAAACAAACACAATCAATTTAAAGCAAAGCTTTTTTCCCCAGAAGGCTCTCTACTTTGTAAAAAACACAAAATTTTTTCAATTAATGTCACCTACAGATAATGCAAGACAAAAAACCTACCATTATCAGTAATTACTGAATACTAAAGTACTTTAAACAGAACAGTACTTTAAACAGATGCACTAGCATCTTGTGTGTAATGTATCAACTCAAATTTATTTTATAAATATTCCAGAAAGCTTCACCTGCATCTGTTTCCCTTCTGTCAACTTCATCATACACATCCATGGCAAGTTCTTCAAATAAGTGGTTGCTTAGCTAAGGGTAGAGGAGAACAAATACAGCTTGAAAATAAATAAAACCTAATAAGACCTCTATAACACAGAAAACACAAAAGCACAACTCTCCTCTTGCTTGGCTGCTTTTCAGCCTCTAATTGTTTGTTTCTCAGCCTGCATAGCGAAGTAACCCATTAAGTAGACTTACAGAACCACCCAATTGCTAGATACAGACAACAATACTGCTCTACACTTTTCCCTTACTGGTTAATGGATTTTTTTTTTTCCTCTCCTATCTGATTACAAAAAGACCTTGTGTATCTGGGGTGAAGCAGACCCACTGTGGGAATTGGGGATCCAAGTGACACTGTAGATGTGGCCTTAACAGAACAGTGACGACTCACAAAACGCTTGCGTGTTTCAAACTGTGTTCCTACAGTGGATGGCTCAAGAGAGATACTTGTGTTATGAAGAAGTGAGCTGACAGAAGATCAGACATGAAATTAAGGTGTGACAGGCCTTTGTGGATGCTTCACCTACCAACACACACTGCATTAACATCAGTCATGGGTACCAGACCTGGCAAGTAACTGACAGCGTAAGCAAGCCTGAACTGGCGGCTGAGCTTCCTTCTCCAGGACAAGCTGTATTAAAAAGAGTGAAAAACCTAACATTTTCCAAGGTTTGGCTTTATTTACAGGAAAACCAGTCCCACCTTTTCCAGAGTCTGACTCCTAAATTCTTCACCAAAGAACAAATGCCATCATTCTTCAACCCAGACAAAGCCAGTATGTTTACCTGTGTACTGGGTTTGGCTGGGATGGAATTAGCTTTCTTCACAGTAGCCTGCATGAAGCTTGCTGTGTTCTGCATTTGTGGCTAAAACAGTGTTGATAGCACCACCTTGTTTTGGCTGCTGCTGAACAGTGCTTGCACAACATCAAGGCATTCTCTTTTTTCCTCCCACTCTGCCCAGCCCACCACTCAGCAGCACTCAGGCTCAGGGTGGGCATGAAGCTGGGAGGAGACACAGCACACTGCAAGTTTTACTTACAGACTGGAGCTTCTTCTTGGCTGCTTTCGCAAGTTCTGATAAATCTAGACTGCTATGAAAATGAAAAGTGATCATCACATCTACAGCATTTAATAGCTTGCCTAAACACAAATTCAAGATTTCAATAATTCAGTGATTAAAATGTCACTTTTATTTGAAACACCGTAATCTTTCAGTATTTTTAATACCGTTTTTAACAGACTGATCTTACTAATATTGCTAATATACCAATTAATATATTCATAAGCTTTTTTAAACTACAATCTTAAATTTAAAACAAAAGAATCCCCAAAATCCTTTGGAATATGAATACCCACATTTGCATAGCTCAACAAGCAATCAAGTCGTAGTGCAACAAAATGCTTTCTGTAAGGAATCTAAACAATACGATCATTCCAACCCAAACTGGAGTCCACAGAAAACGCGCGGGTTTGTTCCACTGGACTCTGAGGCAGGTGATCACCAGGCTGGCAAATGGCTACAACAATAGGGCCATGCTTCAAATTATTCTGTACTGATTAGTAAATTATCTCTTCTACTAGTTTCCAGCCTTGAACACGAGGCACAAGATGAAAACTGTGCAGTTCAACAGAATTTATCCTAAAAGCCACAGATCAGGAAGCTGACAAATTGTGAGTCCATATTTATATCACCCAAGGGAAGACTCCCCTGACCTACAAGGATGGGAAGGCTCAAGTAAAATCTCAGTACGATTAACCGACATCAGAGAGAGCTGGTGTAGGCAGTCACCCAGACAAGGAAAAGAAAGACCAGCAGAGGTCATCAGGCAGAGGAGAGACAGCCAGGTTGTACTGCATGCTCTGCAATCTGGGCAGCATCTCTGAACAAGTCATTTTCTCTGCACGTCAACTTCCTTCTCTGTGTAATGGGGCAAGTGAGACTTACTCTGCTCTGCAAAATACTTTCAATTTAAAATACACAGTACTTTATCCAATAGCTAAATGACTAAAAAAATTACAGATGTTAACACCAGGTATTTTACCAACTATTACATAGTTTCTGTAATTTTTATTTTATTAGTTTCTCATAGAAATTTTGCAAGCAACAAGTTGAACAGTAGTTTACTTACAGCCGTCTTATTTCCAATTGCATAGCAATAAAAGAAAAACGGGGGCTTACGATTAATACTTGATATGTTTTACACAAATATGATTTCATTGATCGTAACCAAAAGTTAAAAGTATAAATATTTTCAGAGAAAAACACAGCTTTCTTGCAAGTATTAGTTTCAAAATGCTGTAGCAGGAAGCTAACTCAATTGGTCCTTACATTGTTCACAAAATCTGCTTCCCAGGAATCCCCGTGCATTCTCTTAATGTAACTGTCTCACCTTCCCCCCGCATTTTAACAAATACAGTAAACTTCTACAATTTTCTGATTTTGTCTAAACGATAATATTCTTTCTAGACAAAAAAAAAAAAGCTTCCAAGGTTGATAAAGGCATTCATTAAAGAGTTAGAATGACAACAAGCTTAAAAGTTGTTTCAGAAAGGAAAGGAAACTTAATTATTAGGTTTTTTCTTTTGATGTTTTCAGACATGCCACAGAATCAGCAACTTACCTGTCTGCCATCTGAGGTATAACAAAGTGCTGGCCATTTTTATGCTCTAGAATTTAAAACAAATCCCACTTTAACAGGCTGTTACTGGACCATAGTTTTCAATGTTGTTAGGATATACAGGTGGCATATACTCAGTTTTACTAAAAAACACAGTAATGAGAAACCCAGGAATATGTGCAACACGCAACTGCAGAAGAATTTATCTTGCCTGTAATTGCTTGATTTCCAATTATAGGAAGCTAGCAAGCCTTAAAAGAAAGTTTCTACCACAATTTGCTGGTGTTATCAAAGATTTCAATTAAGGCTTATCAACTGTATTAAAATTCCACACACAAAAAATTAAGTTCTAATATAGGTGCCTTTATGGCACCTAACGGATAAAAATTTTTAAGTGTGCTTGTGTTCAAAAACTATCCACGTAAATCCTCTCCTGCTTTTGCATTTCAATGAGAAGAAACTGCTTAGAAGAATTTCTACAATATCTCCTGCAGACTACTCAACATTCACAGAATTTCTGTTTTCCCTGCGGTTCACTCCTTGAAGTTAAACAGTACTCATCTGATCTTACACATAAGTTTCTCGACACTTCCAGGGGTATTCCATTTATAGAACACGTATTTGTGGAAAAACAGAAAGGAACTTAATTTTTAATTTATGTATACTTAAAATCTTGCAGTTTTATCTGAATTTTAAATGCATTATCACTAATCTTACATTTTACACTTTTAGTTCTTCATGTATAATTTATATAATGTTGGAATATGCGAAACGCATATAAAAAGTGTACTAACACTGACACAAATGTCAGATACCATAGTTTGAACCGTCCTATAATTCCCACCAAAAGATCTCGGAGTGCAGTTTTTTCTGCTTACCTGGTTTCCGGCCACAGAGATAGAAAGCCAACCTGTCGGTGAGTTCATACTGAATTTCCACCAGGCGCTCTGCCAGTTCGTGATGCCCACCTTGTCTGGTTTACACACACACAAAAGTTACATCAGTTATTCATTCTGAGACATGCAGAAACTAAAAAATGGTCAGAGAAACAGATTCAGTACAAGACACTGTTCAACACTGCACATGTTTGAGTGCATCAGAGCACAGACTCACAGCAGGGTTTTACACCGTATGTTCCAGTGGGCAAAAAAAAAAAAACGGATTGTATAGGCTATTTTGAATACTTTATTTACAATTTCCTAAATAGTTCCTGAGCTCATGCAGCAAACTCACTCAAATTCACATTTGATTAAAAGCACTGAGAAACAGAAATATTCTGGCACACTGTGCTCTGCAACCAAGCGTTCTGGTTCTGGCAAATAGTGAACTTATTCAGTGTTCCATGTATGGCCTCAATTCAAAAGCAATCAGAGCAATAAGGATGTTTTATTTACACAAATGTGCAGCTTCTACTTGATCAGTAGCGTCCAATTTTGCATAGAAACACAAAAAATCTTCAGTGCTGCACTGCAAGTCTTGCAATGCCTCATTACTGGCCAAGTGATCAGCAGAGACATTCATGTTTAATCTTTCTTGACAGGAATGCTGCCTGCCCTTGGGAAGCCTGTAGCCTTTCCTGAGGGTGCAGTTCTGCCACTGGATGCACCTAACAGTTCACCGCCACTAAAAAGCCTGGTTTCACCCCCTGCTCCCTGACCCATCCATGCAGTCCAGCCCTTTCCTGCAGCAATTCCCTAGTTAATCCGCACTCCTGGAGTCAACTCAGCTTGCTGAACTTGCAGAAACTCTTCTCAGATTACTTTTCTGCGAGCTGATAGATTGGCACAGTCTATTCTTTGGGATCACAACTGTTGTCTCAAGCATCCAGCACAATACAGGCTACAAAACGATGAAAATGCTATTTATGCTCTTTACGCATTCACTCTTTCCAGAAAAGGTACTTATTAGCATCTAACAGTCGAATTATTTTCAGGACAGAAACATATCTAAGCAAGTTTATCATATAATTTATGAACATCAGTTAATATAGAAGAGCCTTCTACCTTGCATAGTCAACTGGAGTTTTTCCATTGGAATCCTGCGTGCCAGGATCAGCACCATAAACCGCTAATAATTCCGCCTGTAAAGTCTGTCCTGCCTTGGCAGCAACGTGGAGCGGGGTGTTGCCTTTTTCCTACAAGTTTTTAAGAAAAGTATCTACTTAATCAACAGGTCTGAGTAGAAGATTGAAATATAACGTCTATCAGCTGAAATCAGTATAAATATTACAAACTGTAAGAATTGATTGTATATCAAAGTAATGAAAAAAGCGTTCATACAGGATGAAAGAAGTTGGCTTGAGCTCCTAAGGAGAGCAATCGCAAACAAGTCTCCAGATTCCCCGTCCTTACGCTGGAATGGAGTTGCTGAAAAAGAAGCAGGATTGTACTTAATACAGTGGCAATAACTGTGATTCAGCATTTGTTTCTTCAGCCATGCTTTTAGGAACGGGTATGCAAGAATTCTTGATACAGCTGTTTTGCGTAAATGTTTTTCTCCAAGTTAACCTAAACTGATGCCTCTCAACCATCCACATCTCCAATATCCATATATATTACCCAAAAAAGCAGCTTCAAGTTGAAGTCAAGCTGTATTTGTTTACGTAACAGTGCCGAAGAGCAGCAATAGTTATCTCAAGTCAAAACCAACTAATTTAACTCAGCCAGATTTCACTGTTCTGCTACACACGCAGACTGCCAGAAAAAACATACTAACCTTACTAAGATCTTTGGCAGTGACGCTGTCATCTTCACGGCACGGCAAGCGATGAACAAATGCTAACATTTGATACTTAGCTCTAATGAATTCTGCTTTATTTGGACTGTGAAGAGAAACCCAAGCAACAGATAGGAAAGAAAAAGAAATATTAGTGCTTTCACAATAATACAGATGCTCTAGAAAAAGGGAAATTCACAAGTCAGGGTTGCATTAGATCTTTGCATGCTCCTAGTAGCAAAGTTAGACACAGAAAAATATTTTCATAAAAAACCAACCCAGTGCAGATTGTCTAACTATAGAGAGCACACTTTTGTTACAAACATCAAAATATCTGCAGACTTTTGGATGTGGTGAATATTCCTTAGAAGTAAACACTGAATTTAAAATTATGTCAAGTTAAGATCTGTACTTACTATATGCAGTTATTTACATTTTAAAACGAAGGACCGTATTCAGTGACAGAAATCCTCTCTCAATTTTTTTAATTCACCAAACTCAACCTGTTTAGTAGCCTCCAGTTAACTGAAGCACATGCCATAAGAATTAAGTCTTTTGATTCAAGTACAAATAAAGGTCCTCACTATTCAAAGCCAGAGGTCAGGAATCAATAGTTCAGAGAATTCAAAGAATGTATTTACATTTTTGCAATAAATTTTAAAAAATTAATCACTGGAAATTTAAAAAAAAAAAATCTAACAAATAAATAGTTTACTCTTGTTCTCTTCCAGCAACAAAATATACACACGGATACCTTACTGTCTCTGTCACTGCCGAACAAAATCACACTTCTACAAAAATAAAAATGCTGTACTTTTCCACTTACTGCACTTTATCCTGTGGGCTAGCTTTGCGTCTTCCACTCATAACAGAGGCAGGGTCCAGCAACGAATGTTCCCATATGGAGTTAGCACCGTTATTATACAGTGTTTCAACCATCTGAAATTCAAAACGAATCCAAACAGGCAGTAAAGAAAAGTTGCTGCTAGCTGCACAGACTGACTGGTCAAGTGTCTGTAATTATTCTCAAGTAAACAGCAAGCCAACGGAGTTTCACATTCTGTGTGCCAGCATCCACAACCTGCCAGGATATCAGAACCAGGCACGTGCCTAGGAGGTTACTATGTGGAATGTAATAAGAACCCCCTTAAAATTCTCTACTCTTCCCAACAGCAGCTCTATTAGGAAGAGAGGCTTGCTGTATATTGAAAACTTAGGCTGAAGCAGATGCATTGCACAAGTCTGAAAGAAAAGTTGAAGGTGACCTTCCAAAACAAAAGTATCCATAATGGCTAAAAAGCCACAGATAATTCTGACTTTAGTAGTCCATCATAGCAAAAGAAGAGAAATAAAAGGGAACTAACTTAGAAAAAGAAAGCTTAAAAGGACCAGCCCCTCTCAAACAAAAGCTTAGTGATTTAAATCCCATTAAAAAAGGTTGTTTTTTTTTTTAATTAATATATCTAGTTTTAATGAAGGAAGACATAGTTTTACTTTTTACCTGCAGCAGTGTTGGCGGCCATGGCGTATGCTTGAGATGTCTCACTTGAGAGATGTGACGCCCCAAACTCCGATGAACACTGCAGCACTCGTCACAGATCAGAATCCCCCTGTTTATAGACGCCCAACAAGGATCTGAAAAAGAACACAATAATTACAACACAGAGGGCAACAGGACCTTGTATTTCAAGCACAGAGTCTAAAAGAAGGAGCCCTGCCTTCTAACCCTAGCTTTACTGCGTAGGCATTGCTTGAGCTTGTAACATTCCAACCTTGCTGGGCCTCTGCACGCTGTGGAAGCAACAGCCCCTGCACCTACCGGGGATGCAGGAGTCCTAGGACAGCAAGGAGATCTGCTGTGGAAACGATGAAAAAAGCCCCACTATTTCCAGTTCTTCCTATGAAAATACTTTCCTTCGTAAAAGCATAACGGGACACTGAATTTATTACCTTCTTGAAGTACTTACTTGTCATTTAGTGAAGTCCTACAAAAATACTTCTAACAGCAGTATCTACCTGCTCTTTTAAAAAACCCAGAAGTCTATAAATAAAAAGTGGTAGTAGTAGTCATGCTTTTTCACATGCTGCTAAATCTTCAGTTCTGTGTTATTACAATGTGTTTTATTTTCCACATTAAGTAATAAAAACACTCAAGAGTGTCACAGTAAAAAAAAGAGCAAAGCACATATGTATCAAGTTAAACGCTCAGTAAAATGAAAAGTGGATAAGAAAATTGGCTTCAACTCTGAACAGATCCAAATTGAAGCCATCTTATAAGCAAATCAGAAAGACAACTGATAGAAGGCAAAGCAATTAATAATATACCCTAGCTATCATGTAGCTTCAAACACCAAAAAGCACAAAACTGAATAGGAATGTTACATCAGACTGAAACTGAATACATGCACAACAGGACACTGAACTGAGGTCCCTCTGCTGCTCTCAGCTCAGTCTTCCGAAGAAACTCCAGTTTTCTGTCAGTGACACATGAAAGTCAACATGTCAAGAACCCTGCAGTAACAGGCAACTGAGCAGCAAGACAGACCTTCAGATGTCTTCTATTTTGGAAAATTCTTCATTTCAAATCCAGAGGTAAGTTTGAGGCTAAATAAGTGAGTACAACACAAGCGTGGTATCTGACGAGAGATCTGCATCCTGTCAGAATACATCTAAGCAACTGCACATCACAAAAAAGTCTTCTGTGACCCGTGCAGTAAATTTACCGAATCCCTGAATCATGAGATCTGATCACAGATGTGGTGTTTAAGCAGAGTTGATGTTGTGTGTGTGCTGAAGGCAATGCAGGCAAACCTGTTCAAACTACGAGCCGTGAGGGATGGGAGCATCCATTCGCAGATAACTATCACAGCCCAGAGCCAAATTAAAGCATATGTTTTGGAAAAAACCCTAACCCAATTTAAAAAAAACAAATCAATAACAAGCACGTAACCTCCTTATTAAATCATTCCATTATTTTAACAACTTTCACTTCTAAGAAGGATAAAAATAACAATGAAATGAGATGCATTAGTGCTAACCTAACAACCCAAGACTGGAGGCAGCCTTCCAGATTAATGAGCCGAGTCCCTTCCCAGTACAGACAACCTTAGCACACACTCATTCATAAACTAATTGGGTTCTTCCGAAAGCCACTGCCTTTCTTGTTTCAACCATCAGTTACAGCTGCTTGTGAACCTCCCTTGGTTTGACTAACAGTCATCATCAGGTTTTCTCCTTTACACCCACCTCAGTATCTCGGTTAACTGGCTCCAAACAGCAGCCATTTAGCTGGGACAAAGTCACCTCCTGTTTATTTGGTCATTTCATAGCAGAAACAGGGCTTTAAAACTCTTGTGAAGAAAAAAGCTAAGGCCTCGCTTGTCATTTCAGCTTGTACATTCTACTTAAAATGAACCACACTGATGAAAGAGTCCATGCAAAATCTGTCAAAAACTGCAAAAAAATACGACAATAAAGGAAAAACAAAAGGAAAGATAACAGATGGATTCAGCAAGAGAACTGGAAAGTTCAGCACAACAGGCAAAGAGAACACTCTTCGCTCCTACTAAGTGTTGGGGTGGCCAGAGAGAGGCCGGACAGCAGCTCAGGCCGCAGTTTAGGAGCCCAAATGATACGGAGGAGAGCGGATTTGACAGCGTGCATGGCAGAGAGTGGACCGACCAAAAAGCAGTGGGCAGTTAAGCACTGCAACCCGATTTCTGAGTCAGGTTTAACCGAAAGTTTATAAATGAAACTGCACAACCACTTCTAGCCCCTCAATTTAATTCATACCTGGCAGAGCACCATTCACTTGTTCCCAAGTAACAGATGGGGACGGGAAAGGGAGAAGGAACAGCGTTAGACAGTCTGAAGGAACAGAGCGAGCTGTCACGTTATGGGAAAACTGATATTTCAGGTCTAAATTTAATTTAACGAAGTGTCTGTGCTGGAATTTATTTGAATCATTAAGAGACCAAACTAAGGACCAAATCAAAGCATGCTTAAGCTGATACCAAAACACAACAGGGAGACACTAGAAAGATAGGTCAGATCTGTTTTCAGGAACATGGCAGAGTGATTCAAAACAGGAAGTGTGCGATGAAGACAAGCCTGTCAGTTTGAAATCGAACTCCTGCCCGAGAATAGGAAGTGTACCAGAAAAGTACACATAAAATCACCTCATGTAAAGGGAAACTATTCATACTGTGCCACAGGGGAAAAAACAAAAAGTATCGAGTTCAAGGGGCAGGTACTGACGATTACAGCAGTCGGGCATTCTGCGCTTGCTACACCTGATCGGGGGGAAAGGCTGCAGCTCCCCCAGGTCTCTTGCACAGCTGCACGTGCAGCAGCTCCCAAACACCCTTCTGACAAATTCTCTGATTTAACTAAAAGGAGGGTTTGATTTTTATTTTTAAATTTAAGAAAGGATCGAGTTAAGGTTCTTTTTATATCTACGGATAAGCCAACAAGTTTCTTCATGAAGATGAAGTAAATATCTGACAGTGCTATAATGTCACAACACAACAAAATAAAAGGCCAGCTTACAAGGTTACCCTAACAGTGACTCTGATACACTGCATGCTCCTGACGAGCTTAACGAACACAAACACAGCAACACAGCTTTATCTCAGTCATGACACCACCCATGTTTAAAAGCATAGATACGCTGCCTCATACGAGATAGGGACACCTGCCTACGTAAGACACACAAGCTCTATTTATCATGAAAACAAAATTCTGTGAAGACAAAAGTAACTCCCTGGGAGTTAATTTGGGATTTTTATTATTTTATTTTATTTTTTAAACAGAAGTACCATTTTACAAAAGCTGTTATCCCCTCTCCCATGTCACACCTTCTGGCCATTCAAGTGTTATCTACGTTACAGCGTTTTAATCCATTTCAGTATGTACGTACGTAATTATATTGTAAGAACCAGCACAGAGTACAAACAACAAAACATACGTAACTCTGAGAAGGAAAGACAACAAACACACACAGTTGCTAAAAGAAAAGTAAACTGTACACTGTTAATTGTAAGAACAGCAAAACTACAGATGGCCAGAAAAGGAGATGCAACTCACTTTCTGAAAACAAGATTTGTTTCAACAATGTCCCAAACTCACCTGAAGGGTTTGGATCTTTCAGAACACCTTTTCTTCGGAAGTTTGGGATACCCACACTCAACCCAGGCCGGGGGGCAAGTCATGCACTTAACAAGTGGAAATTTTACTGTCCCCTGCCCCCCAGAACAAGGCATGTCTCTCATCCTCACAAGTCCCCCGAAACGGCCACTGTCCCACTCAGTGGCATGTTTCCAACCTACACCTTTCCTCCCATCTTTCAGCTCCGTGCCTGGAAGACCTCTTTAAGCAAGCCTTCCTCCCCTCGGAGCTGAGAGGCTCCGGCTTCCCTCGCCAGCAGGACGGGGTGGTTGTCCGCAGGCCGTTCCCCGACGGTCCGGCCCAGGGCTGACCCGAGAGGGCGGGTGGGCGCGACGGCGGGGACGGCCGAGCTACCAGGGCGACCTGCGTGCTTTAAAACCCAAATTACAGCGAACCGCGGAGAGGGTTGAGCGCGCCGTCGGCTCGGCAGAAGAACGGCTCCTTCAGAAAGGGGCCGCCACCGGCGGAACCGCTGCAAACGCGTCAAACCCGGCTCTCCGCCGACGAGGGGCCGCTACGAGGCGGTGACACCCCCGGGATCGCCGCCTTCCCCTGACAGGACCCCCCCTGCCCCCGCGGGGTGCCCGTCCCGGCGGAGCCCCTGCGCTTCCCGCCCCTCACGGCCGCCACCTGCCCGCGCCCCGTCGGGGGCGGAGGGGGGGGGAGCGCCGCTGCCCGGTCTGAGGAGAGGGGGATGGGCTCGCCCGTCTGCCTTCGCCGCGCCCCCGGCCGCCGGCGGTGCCTACCCTGGGCGCTGCAGTCGGCGCAGACCTCGCTGCTCCTCAGGCGCTTCGACATGGTGGTGGTGGTGGGCGGCGGCGGGACCGGCCGCTTCCTGCCGCGCTAACGGGTCCCCGCCGCCAGCCCCC
>JAAGAY010142659.1:6607-28571 GCA_011801015.1 Ardeotis arabs
CCAGGTTGAAGCCGAGCCAAGATGACCAAAGAGGTCATGAAGCTTTTAGAATTATTAACTCCTATTAGTATAATAATAATTTTTACGACACCATAAAATTACATGGTGCCTTTTAAGACGTAGATAAACTACATTCCCTGTGCTGAAGAGCCACCTCTCGCACAGCACAGCTAGGATTGCCTGCGTCTGTAAGCCCCTGCCCTTTGTCCTCACTGCCCTGGCACCTCGTCCATTGATTAAATCTTCTGGGGAAGGAGTCCTATCATCCCCTGTCCTCGAATGTCCTCTCCACACTTCCACCAAGAAAGACTCAAAGGAAAAATCATATATTCTTCTCAGTTTTAATAGTCTAAAAGTGGGAAAAAAAACCCCAACATTTCTTTTGTTGCCCCTTTGGGCTATAGCTGCTGCTTCTCTGTTCTGCAGGGATACATGGGGTGCAGTGGGAGGATGGAAGTGGGCTTATTCTGGAAAACTAGGACAGATTAAGTTTTTGCATTCAGTTTTCCCATGAGGTGACTGGATGATCTGAGGGATACTGTGGGAAATTAGTATCAAACTCATACTAACATTACAAAACTGGTGAGATTTTCTGCACTTTCAAGTACCAGTGGCCACAGGGAGGACTGTAGGGCTGGAGTGGGGTAAAAGATCTCTCAAGGATGACAAATAATGTTGTAGCAGAGCACCATATTGCTGGACGAACATAAAAAGCACCTCCTAGGCAAGTGCCTCTTTCCCACATACCAAACTCTGAAAGCCTGTTGAAATAAGACATTTATATTCTTTTCTCTAGTAACAGGAGGTAGAGATAGATGGCATAGAAAGTGGAGTTTATATTAAAAATGACTAATCAATTCATTAAAGATTGAAAATTAACCTAGAAAAGCATTGAAGTTTTCAGAGACCCAACAAATCTATTTTTGCTGCTCATGTAAGCTGTGTGAATAGAAAGCATCTATCGCTGTGCAATCCTGCAGAGTCAGTGTCTTTGGGTCATATGATATAGTATGCTACAATCTGGTGAGAAACCCAGGTTAAAACTGATTGGTTCTTTCAGTTGTTGTTGAAAGTATTTTTAACCAAAATAATTACTTGAACATTGACTTCTGGGAAATGAATCTCTGTCAACTTCTGGGAGAATTTCTGTTTATGGAGATTTTTTTGAGATTTCTTTTGATTTCTTCTTATGGACACTTTTTGAGATTTCTTTTGATTGCAAGATAAAAATTGATTATGATTTGTAATGCAGAGAAGGAATGAACAAAATTTTGAATTTGCCATGAAATAGTTGTTTAGGAATTCCCACTTTTAAAATTGCTACTTACATACTTCCTGTCTTTTCCCCCAAAAAACTATCTTGCTTCTGGAAATGATTAAAATATACATGGTTTTTATTTCTTTCTTATCCCCTTCCCACCTACTCTCCCAATACAAAGGTTTTTGAGCAATATTACTCTGGCCAGCAGACGTTACTTGTTTCAACTAAAGCAAAAAATCCAATGCTTTAAAAACATAAAAACCAAACAACTCAATTTGACCAGGAATGCTGACAAAGTAATAACAATGATCCCACTTTTGACTGATACACACTTAGAGACCTCGACATTGGCACGTACAGAACATAGAAATCTCCAATTCTGGCCAATACAAAGTGAAATAAAAGTGAGTTGCATTGGCTTGGGTTTTCTACCAGCAGCAGAAAAAAATAAAAAAAATCAACACATGCTTAATGAAGATGAATAGACGCAGGGAAAATGGAATTTTCATGTTTCTAGGGGTTTTAAAACAACAGTGAATAAAATCTTCCTAATAACACAATTTTAAAAAATAGCTTGTGGATGTCAAATTAATCTGGGCTCCCTCAGGAGGGAGGATTTTCTTCAGGAAGAAGGAAGGATGAACACCAGCAGAAAGTAACCCTCAAAAATCTGTGCTCACTTTGAGGCGGGACTCACTTTGAGGCGTGCTGTGGGTGTAAGGGACTCCCTGGGATACAGGACATTGGTGAGATACTGGAGCAGCCCTAACTGCTCTGGTCATGGGTTTCCCAGATTATGGACTGTACCGAATGTTCTATACATCCTCCACTTTGTGTTTTGTGCTTTCTCCAAGCATAGATGTACAACAGCAGAAAAAAGGAGCTGTAGGTATGTGGAAGCAGCCTTACCTATAAGCAAGAGCATGAGGCAAGGATATAGGCTGCTTGGGTTCTGCCTCTTGACTATACCATTGGTTTGCTATGCAAACATGGGAAAATCACTTGATTTTAACTTTTCTAGCTATAAAGTTGGGAAGCAGACTGTCCTGGTTCTGGCTAGGATAGAGTTAACACTCACCTGAACTGGGAGGAGAACTGCTATGGCTGGGGCACACAGCTGGGATAGTTTACTAATTAGCCAACAGCTGGGGTAAGTTTACCCAAATTAGCCAAAGGGCTGTTCCATCCCATGTGACATCAGGCTCAGTATATAAGTGAGGAAGGTGCTGAGGGCTGCCTTCTACTATGTGGGAGGAAACTGGCCACTGGGATTTGCTGTAAGCTTTTGTACTATATTTGTTTTCTATCTCTGTTTTGTTTTCTTCTCTTATTTCTTTTATTTTTTTTTTGTTTCATCTCAATCCATGAGTTTTGCTGCCTTTTCTTTACCAATTCTCCTCCCTGTCCCACTGAAGGGTGCAGGGAGTGAGCAAAAGACCGCATAGCTTGGTCCTGAGCGGGGCTAAACTATGACACAGACACTCGCCTCCACTTTTTGACATCTATGGATTAAAGGAGTTTATCTGGTTTTCTTGGGGGTGGGTTTGGTTTTTTTGGGGGGTTTTTGTTTGGTGGTTTGGTTTTTTTTTTTGGTAATAGGATAATCTTCAATTCTACAGGGAGGTCAAGCCATTCTGGACAAAAGAGAGAACAGTGTCTCTACTAGAGACCCTGTTGCAAAAATTTGGGGACTACATTCTCCAGTAACTGCGAGGCTGCACAGCTTCTGAGCTCATAGTGTCTAGCTCAGTGTGAGGAGAAAGCCAGAGAATGCAATCTTAGGGCATAGTTTGATCCAGTTTCTGGCAGCAATGAGTTCCTTGAAGCACCTTTCCATCTTCCTGAAGCATTGTCTTAGCAAAAGCAGTGCTCGGTGCTGCCTGACACAGCGAGTCATATAAGGTCAAGCTCATAAGATATATGGCAGAGTGTGTGTGGGTTCAGCTTCCACAGTGTTATGGCACGAGGAACCGTTCTTCCATTACACAGAGATCTATAAGGAATGGCTGCCATTAACGGACTCCATTAAATGCAATACATGTGGGAAAAATTGCAGTTTGATTTAGTTTTGCAACATGGAGATATTGGCAAGATAATCACATAAAAGTGACACCTTTTATGGCCAAGCTCTTTGATTTTATGTCAGTGAGTTTCAGTTTCTCACATTTTTATGTTCATATATAGGTTCTTGCTCTAATGTATGCATTAGCTGGCGTAAAGGTTAAATAGATTGTTTTAGCATTTTGGGATACAGATTGTGGATATGCACAAATCTTCAATGAGCTGGATGAATTATTTTAGGCAGGCAGGGACTGTGAGAAGGGAGCAGGAGTTATTCCTCTGACGTAGTCCCATCTGAAAAAAAAAAAAAAAAGAAAAAAAAAAAGAGGAAAAGGAACAATAAGAATAAAGTATTATGTATATGTAATGTGGCTTGAAAAGCAAACCTGCAGGCTTCCCAAGTACTGTCAGAAGGAGCAGATGGTGTGGGTCACCCTGCTTCATGAAATGCTCCAAATCTGAATATTTATTTTTAAATGCAAAAAAATATACATTCCTTGTGAGGCAGATTGTGATCTCCCTTTCGTCAGCAAAACTGTCTGAAGATGAGATTGGTGCTGGATTGATACGGAGAGTCACAGAGGGCTGGAGAAGTTGAGACCATAACCTGGACCCCCATGGAGAAAGTCAGTCTCAAGGTCTGATTCTGTGATTAAGCAGCTAAAACTACACTCCTGTCTTGTTCCAGCATTTCCCAAACCAGAATATTCTCATTATAAAAAATCCTAGTTAGGGAGGTACTTAGTGTAGGTACCAAGTCTCCTGTAACAAGTACAGGTAAATCAGAAATAACGTCATCGGTGTCTGTTCATGACTTTTAAAAGCATTTCATGCTCCTCTCTGGTGTCAGGCAGCTGACAGGAGCTTGCTGCTGTAGACCCAGCTGATACAGACCATTCCTCATCGTCATAGTTAGCCTGGGCCAAACAGACATCTCGGTGAAGTCGTATTTCAATATCACTTAAACCACCTTGGTACATTTAATCCCTCAATTCATCTTTTCTTTATATGTCCTCCATCTCTGCTCTGCTCCACAAACCCTCCTGCCCGTGTCCCTGCTACTTTACTAAGAAGTCTTTGAAAGACTAATATTACAAGTCCAGACTCTAATAGGTAATTTTTTTCTTTCTCTCTCTTTCTTTTTCTTTTTTTTTTTTTTCCCTTTCCTTTTTAGCTATGACTGAAAATCTTTTGCCTCTATTAGTTCCTGAACCTGGATAGATTACTCTTCAATTAATGAAGGGGATTCAAGTTGTCTCTTTATGTCTTTCTCTTTCCCCCACTTCACATACTCCCAACACCCCTCTGTCTTTTCATTTCACCTCATTTAAATATTCAGCCCAATTTCAAGTTATTAATAATGATGAATAAGATTAAGATTAGGATTTAATAAGAGTGTTAAGGAAAGATTTGTCATTCCAATGACTGTAGGTCTTGGCTGAAATTGAATTGGCATCCAGCCTCTGGACACGCTCGGAGTGAAGCTGTTTGCTGGCTTCCATAATGTTTTTCTCTAGAATAAGAGGAAAGGTTTTGTATACTCAGCCATGATCATACAGGGGATGACTTACTGCCCAGCCAAATGTCCCATCACAATCCTCTTCCTTGACGAAAGGCAGTTTGAATCAAGCACTGGAAAGCCTGGAAGCTCCACATGGATTGAGGTCTTTTCATGTGCTAGGTCCTAGCTCTCTTTATTAATATATTTCACATCCAGGTAGGACTTGAATAGTTGAGTCAGTGCTTTCTAGGGTCTAAATGCCCATTTTGGATCTGAGATTAATCTTGGTGACAAAGCCTAAATCCATAACTATGTCTCAGTCTGAACTTGAACAAGACTGAGTCGAATGTTAGTTTGGCCTATGTAGAGGTACAGTTATGAGATCAAAGATCAACGAGGATGCGTGTGTGATGGGCACACTAAGTTCCACTATTGCTTTACCGACTTCTAATAATAGCCATTAACTACGTGCAGGGCAAGCTGAGTGTCTCTTCTGGGAGCTACGTGCTAGGATCTGCAAATGGTCACAGTGAGCTAAGCAAAACCCCTCTGACTTACAAGTCCAGGAGTAAGGGGGTGCCCAAGCAGAGAGTGCTGAGACTTGAGAACCCACAATGTGATGTGTCTATATGCCAATGTGGTAAAGAGAGGCACTGAGGGAACGGGAGGATGCCAGAATTTATCTGAGAAACTACTTCCAAGCTGAGCTAATTTTCTATTACATTGTGCCCTTAACAGAAGTCAGGCTGCAGGAATTAATTTACATTTTCTAAAATATGGTTTGTTGCATGTAACCATAACAAGTCTCGTGTTTGAGACACTCCCTCACAAAGCACTCTGCAGCCTATGGTGTCTCTTTCTTCTTGAGGAGCAGCCCTATGGATTGTGCTGGTTTCAATATTTTGGACATTAATCATAGAATCATAGAATGGTTAGGGTTGGAAGGGACCTTCAAAGGCCATCTAGTCCAACCCCCCTGCAAGAAGCAGGGACATCCCCGACTAGATCAAGTTGCTCAGAGCCTCATCCGGCCTGGCCTGGAATGTTTCCAGGGATGGGGCATCCACCACCTCTCTGGGCAACCTGTTCCAGTTCTACAACTCGCATTGTAAAAAATTTTTTCCTAATATCCAATCTGAATCTACCTTCCTCTATTTTAAAACCATTACCCCTCCTCCTGTCACAACAGGCCCTACTGAACAGCCCCTCCCTATCTTTCCTGCAGGCCCCTTTGAGGTCCTGGAAGGCCGCTATAAGGTCTCCCCGGAGCCTCCTCTTCTCCAGGCTGAGTGTCTCTTCTGGAAGAGAAGCAACTGAAGCAACTGATCTAGTTTAAACTCTTATAAAACATCTACAATGTCTGTTGTGCTTGGACTCAAGATGTTGTACCAGTAACCGTGGCTCAAACTGTTCCAACAAGGGCTTGCTGGAGTGCTGGTTTGCCTTGTGCGCACAAGGCGCAAAGAGGCTTAAGGCTTCTAAAGTTTTAGGGATTGATTCCCGGGAGAGGAAAAGTACCAAATCTCTTTTGAAACTGCGGGCCTTGTGCCACTTTACTCCAGGTGAGGGTGTGGACCTTAGGGGTGCTCTAACTACTTAAATTGCTCTGCAGTTCTAGGAAGTTTCCAGTAAGCCTCTTAAACTGCTCTAAGGGCTTACAGTATCTTAAGCCTCTTAAATTATATTAAAAAACCTTACAGTATTTTGGCAGAATCTACAGTTTGGAAGGATTCAAGGTTAGAAAAAAATCAAACTTGGCTTGTCTGAGAGATTTTATTGGGAATTAAATATATTTGATAAAATATTGTTTTAACAATTTAAAAATTATGAAATTAAATACTTATTTTGCCAGTCTACATTAAGAGCATTGCTTAGGAACATACATTAAAATATTCAAACTGGCAGAAAATGCCATAATTTGTAAACTCACAGTGTTGTGGTTTAGGTGTTATTAATTTTACAACCACTCATCCAATTTTCTTCAAGCTTGACTTAATTTTTATGTCACAACTACCTCTACAAAATAAGACAGTTTGGCAAGTCCATCCTGATCTACTTTTGAGAAATCAAAGCGTGAAATATCTGATCAGAATATATGAGGTACACTTGTTTCCAAACTCAGATAATTCAAGGAGAGATGTGCTGGCACTCCTAAAAAGTAAATAACAAACAAAAATCCAAAGCCCTTTAGGCTGAGACTAAATTGAACAGATTTCTTCACGCACAATTGAAAGGAGAAATTAAAAGAAAAGAGATTGGAAAGTTAATGTGACTACAAAGGTGGTGACATGCCTTTCCTATCAAACACATTAGCTACTCTATTTTAGTGATTCTTACAGCATGATGATGTTTTTGTGACACAAGAGAAAAATATTGATATTTTCTGTGTTCCATCATAATTAAAGCACATTTGGAATATATTAACAGAAGTTCCACATCACTGTCCTTGCATGCACATGTACACACACACGGTTTTTATGCTTTCCTTCAAATTTTGTCAATAAGCTGCATCTCTCATCTTTCCCATATGGCTATCATAAAAGCAGATGAAGAAAAGACAAGAGGTCTTTCCCATGGCAAGCTTGTGCCACCTCTGAGAAGGAGCTCTGGCTTTAACAGCACTGGTGCGATGTCTGGAGTCCATCCACGTGAACAAATGGGCACCATATGAGGTTGACAGATAGTTCTTTCAATTCCAGCAAAGCCAATTGATTTGAGTACACCAATTTTATACAGGTCTGTTGGGAGCCATGAGATGATCCTTGATTTTGACAACTCAATCTGCAAGAAGGTTATGTTCCTGCAAGGCAAGGGATAAAGCAACTTCTAACCTAAATCTTTAAGCCAGGCTTGCACCAGACCTGAGATGCATCTTTTTTTTGAAGCTTGATAAACTGATTCATTTAAAAAAATGAACATGTTCTGATTGTTTTGGAACACAGTGTTCAGTTACAGGAATTGTCAATGTGTTCAAAACCAGAAAGGGAGCCTGGAAACCCTGTGTTCAAAACAAATCAAGAAACTGATTTATCAAAAGAGAATGAGAGACGATCTGCACAATTTGTCCCTGCGCTCAAAGGGGAGGTGGGGACAAGCTTCTGATACTGTTTGCAGCTTGGATCTTCCAGCTTATTTTTGTGGACCAAGACAGCTGTATAATTTTTTTTTCTGAGGCCCAAGTGCTGCTGGGCAGTGAGCTAAACCTCCAAAACTGTGATTTGCTTTGAAAAGTTACTATTTCTGCTGCACAGAAGCCTGCATGCAGGTGTAGTTCTTATGTCTAAGCATTTCCTGACTATTTTATCTTGTCTTTTCTTTTCAGGACTGTGCCACTTGTTGCGTTCTTACACTTCTGCTCTTGTTACACATGTGAATTTGGAGCCCTACGATGTCTTTGATACGATCAAAAGTCAGAGGACCATCAGAAGCTCTGGACATCACTTACAGAGGCCTTGTGACCCATTCAGGTTTGATTTTTTTAATTATTTCAACCTATATTCCTGCAGTCAGGTCTTCCCTATGCACCTTGCTAGCTTACACGCTCCTTCTAGGCACTTTTTAAAATAAATTGTTTCATTGCTTATTTACCTATGAGACCTTGGCACATCTGAACCCCAGCCTTTTTCTCCCTAGGAAATAACTGAAAATAGCAGTAATTATGGTGGGGAGAGGGGGAATTGTTTTGTGTTTGTCATTATTATTTTGTGGATATTTTTGTAACATCTTTTAGAGATTAAGTTCAATTAGGAAACAGATGGCACCAAAATATCGTCAAACATTTCTGATGGGCAGCAAATTACTGACTTAATTATGTAAATAATTAAAATTTATATTTACACCTGATCATCCAAATAAGGGTGAAAACACCAATTTCAGGGTTTGTTATGATTGCTGGCAGGGTGTCAACCTGTGAACAAGTTGCTTGCTTTCTTCAGCTTCAGATGTCTCTCTTAGATCCTAGAACAGTCAAAAAAAACCCTGGAAAAGGGAAAAAAAAAGAGTAAGTGAAGACTCCCGACTAAGTTTCTGTCACGTAGGTGCTCTGTCGATTTTAAAATGAATTTCTGTGCTGATTGAGGGGACTTTGTCATTAGCAGGCTCACTGCAGCTGTGTCCAGAGGTACCAGTTCAGATCAAGCTGTCCTTGTGCAAGTGGTTGTACAAAGATATGGCGAGACAGTTCTTGCACTGAAGAGCTTATAGGCCAGATAAACAGGGCTGACAAGTAGTGAAAAAAAGAGTGCAAGCAAGAGGGAGTCAGACAGTTTTATTAACTTTTGTATTATAGATGCAGAACTGAGGCACAGAAAAATAAAATGTGTGATTCTCATTTGCACTAAATTTGCTTTCCACTACTCTGGCAGCATAAACGGCCCATGAAGTGGGTATATATATTACATTTACACTCACTTTTCACTTCTCCCGTGATGTTAAAATGCTTTTGTGTCAGTGAATATCAGACCCAATATGATTTCTCTAAGACCACAGAACAAATGGATGCGATTGAACCCACATTTCCTTAGTGCCTCAGCTACTTGACATCCTTTCACCCCTTTTCTGGGCAGTAGCCTTGTGTACATAACTACACACAATGCTATTGCTCCTCTTGGGGTTATTAAACCTGTTTTAAAGATCAGCTTTTCTGGGAATCCACAAGGAACGAGGAAAATTAGTCAACTTTTACTTGTCTTCTTTTGCTTATACCTCTAGAGCAAAAATAGGGAAGTGAATGAAACAGCTCTGAGGCAGCAGTGGAGATCAGCATGCTGACTTCCAACTTCACAATTTTCTTGTTTGCACATCTCAGGTCTTAATTCTTTTCCAGAGTCTGAAATGGAGCTAGAAAATCCATCAGGAATTACTATTTGTATTGTCTCCAGTACCCTATCACTAGGAAGGATATGCTGCTGTAGGGCTGGATTTACCTTCAAAAAACCTAAGACTCTTGGCTGTTTAGGACACAAGTTTGCTTCATTTAACCTACTCCAGAGATTAGAGTAGGTTACAGTCCTATGGTTTTGTTTCTGAGCCATCTTTGAAGGTCAAAATTGGGCTGTTGTGGATCTCCCTACTTTCTATGCTATGGGTTCTGCAATATTAAGATTTTTATCTTAGCCCTATTTTATCAGCTCTATTCTCCCGTCCTTAATTTGGAGCCAGTGGGGGTGGGGAGGGGAGAGGTGATAGGGAGGTCAGACAAATGCTTCTATTGATATCCCTGTAATAAAAAGAGCTTTACTTTCCTTTCTGCTGATAGCAGTCAAAGGAGCTTTGCTTTTGATAAAATTAACCTTGGAGCCAGAAACAACAGAAGCTGCTCTGATTTCATCAGCCCTTCTATCTGAGGAGACGTGATCACTTACTAGCAATGAAAGGGGACATGTCGCCTACACAGACAGCCAATGTAATAGGGCAAATTCCTCCCCTCAGCTCAGCACAGTGGATCCCACCTCTAATGGTCTGTGCTTAAGAGTTTCAGAGCCTTGTCCCACCACGGGGATGGAGAGACAAGGAGAAAAATGTAGATACCTGGAGGTGAAACATGCTGATTACAGACCTGCTCACTCCCACTTACACCTTCACACGGACGTGCTTAGACCTCATCCTGGCCCCCTGCACTGAACATGTTTGCTTTACGTGATATCTTTAACAGGACGTTTGCTTGAAGTCCATGCGTGTCTTAAAGCTACCCACATGCAGGAGTGTTAAGCTGGATCACGGTTCAAAAGGATATTTCCTCAGGAGGACACTGCTTGGAGAGATATTGAAAGGATGATAGCCTTGTCTCTCCAACCATCCTCAGCACTGCTCCAAAGTCAGGGATGATTCTGTCCTCTCAAACTTGAGGCCATGTTGTTATCACAAGCAGACTTTATGGTTTAAGTGCTCCCCCAACCAGCCATTTATCAAATGTTTCCCGGCTCTAAATTCCTTATTTAATGTGTTAGTAACCACTTCAAAAAAGTACCTGTGCCCCATAATACTGAAGTACTTCACCATAAAAGATAATGATTATGATTATGATCTGCACATACAAAGGCTGTTGCCTGGTCTATGCTGATAATATAAAGGGATTTGCCTTACTTCTCGCTCCACTCAGAAACGTTCTCCTGTGCACCCAGAGCTGTTAACACCACTCTGAGCTGTTGCCGCATGCGACTGAAACGACTCATAGTTGCAGCTGTTATTCAAAGGCAGAAATAAAACCTATTAATTCTTTTGGAGGATGCTTCCCCATGTGGCCTGTAGACTGTGCGTGCATAGTGTAATCGAGCTGGCATAGAAAACAGGGTGATGTCCTCAAAAAAAAAAAAAGGGACATCTGTGGCCCATGTCTGTGTCTCTAGGGAGTGATGCTCATCAAAGGGTAGAGGGATAGAGCTGATGAGCCTTGATATATTGAAAGTTTTAGGGGAAGAAGGCTTTAGCCCAAACAGAGTCATCAGTAGACAGAAAGGATCAGCCTTGACAGAAAATCCCTGTCATCCATTTGCTCTGCACAGATCCCTCCATGCAAATCTAGCTAGCAGAAAAAGTTTGCCCGCTCCAAAGAATTAGGTCTCCTTTATCACCCATGACTACATACTGCTTTCGAATGGATGGGCAAAATGATAGTCAGCAACCCACAAATGGAATGGCTTTCCCTATTTTTCCCTATTCCTTTCTGCTGGAGCAGGGGGTGAAAGGGATATTTGTATTCTCTGGGGAAGAGAGATCTAGAAAGCACTGCTAGAGAAGGCTTCCAAGGGTCTTCCCAGGGAAATCTCTGCCAATCTACCTCACTGTTGATTAGCACAGTGGTTTAAGCAGCTCAGGGTAGTATTTCCTCAGCAGACAGCTGTAAATGCTCATTGTCAATATGTACAAACAAATATTTCAGGTGAAACAGACAAAGACATAACGGTCCAGGTCTCCTCTCAAATACACTGTGTGCTTTTCACTTCTTTTTTCTATCTTTTAAAAAAAATACATTAGTATAATCCCAATAAAGCCTTGAAAAGAGTGAGATCAGGATGTAAATGGGCAAAGCAATTATTCTGATTTTTTCCCACCTCTTCTGCCCTCGCCAGATTTTGCTGCACAGCAGCATTGCCTCGTGATGAAAGCGTGATTCAGAAGTACTGGTTTCTACTTCTGCCCTTATAATGTGACCTTAAGCAAGTTGCATGTGCTCTCTGGCTCTTTCTTCCCTCCTATTGCTTCTTTTTTCTGGAATTTTTTCTTCTTTTTTTTTTTCTTTTTTGAAAAGCACCATCCATTTTGGATGCATCTGAAAAGAAATCCATGTCCAGTGAGGATGCTGGAAAATATTATAATAGAAATTAGAGTTTTTAAGCCCCACATGGCCAATTGTCTACTTACACTGCGAGTAGTGTGATTGTACAATTAGCCCTACTAACTCAGCAGGGGGAGTTGGAGATTCTCAAATTTACTTCTATTTTTCTTATTCATTTTCAAAGGGGAGAGAAAAAGCCTTTTTCTGTATGGGTGAAAAAATGTTAATATCTTATTTGGTGTTTTCCTGCACAATTGAGGATTGAAATATGCAGCCACTTCACTGGGTTTAGAATCAAAGCATTCCCTCGATTATGTAGTTGTGTGAGACAGAATTGAAATTTCCACACGCCCATTCACAACCTAATTAATTCTTCTAACTGTAATGCAATTTTTTCCCCCTGTATCTTTTGGACAAAGCATTTACAGTGCTGTCGTTTTGCTGGAAGTCCGCACTGATACTGTTAAGTCATTTATAGTGAGAAGTTGGTTGGAAAAAAATGACAGCAATAACATCATGCTGGTGATGTGTGGGGTGAGCAAAACCCTGACTGCAGGTGTCTGGTCTCTTAGGCTCATCGGTGTTTGGAAAAATATGTTAAGTCCTCAAAAATCACCTGGCCAAATTTTTTAAGAACAGAAGCAATGCAATCTCCAATAAAACCGTGATATAGGGCAGCCCTCTTTGTAGGGTTACAGCACAATATTTCTAGGACTATCATTTGTACTTGAGATAACTTGTGTCTCTCTGAAAACGTCATGCTTGAAAACAGGTTTTCTGATAACCCACATCCCAGGGAACCCACATTTTAATGGAAGATGTGCAAAATCAGAAGCAGGGACAGGCAAAAGGAGAGAAGCTTTTTGGAAAGCAGGAGCAAACTCTGGGATATCAGGGTTCAGGAAGCCACCAAAGCGAAGGAGCACTGGGGTTGGAGCACGTTTGCAGTAGGCGCACTCAAGCATAACACAGACTGCAGCAAAATTACACATCCTTGGTTGGGTGGTTGGATTAATAGCTAACCTACAGTTACGTTGCGAGAATATATTTAAAAGCAATGAGCTACTTTGGAAAAGATTTTTGCTTCTAGTTCTGGCTATAGAAATGGTGTGTTATTAATTGAGCTACTTTGGAAAAGATTTTTGCTTCTAGTTCTGGCTATAGAAATGGTGTGTTATTAATTGAGAAACCAACTTTTATTAATATACACACACGTGTATCTATATCTTTCTGTATATGAATAGCCTTGTAATGAGTTTGATAAGAAAATATCTGAGTCAGTTGAAGATTTATTGGTGATGCTGTGGAATTGTTCTTCTTTGTCTAAACTACTTGTGAGACTATTATGATTTTCACCGATATTTAAACAGCTTGACTGAAATGAATATGGCCTGATTTTCACCCTGGATGTTTTCTGTGCACAGCATTGGTCTTTGATGCATACACAAGATGGTAATTAATTTGCAGTTTCATTCACTAAGAGAGATGTGAAATGAGAACGTCTCTAGATAGATAGCAATTACTGTTTTACAGCACACCACAAGATTTTTAAATGGAGCACCATCTCTTTACACAAATTGTTTTCCTTAAAGATCAGAGTTGGCCCTTCTACCCCACTATCTTTTTCTCTGGAGTTTGCCTGGAAAATCTCCTGTGTGATGGAAAGAGGAGGGCCATGCAGAACAGCAATCCGCGTTTTACTGCACTTGAAGCATTTGTAAACAACTCACAGTGTTTGCTCAGAGGTATTTTTTTTCCTGCTGTATTTCTGATGAATGCAATGAAATGTGAGGGAAATGAAGGTCTCCTAAGTACATTTTAATTTAGATGAAAAATTATACATTATTATACCATACCGGTGATTGTTCTGACATAATTGATTGGGAGGGCCATCCACAAAGAACAGAGGGAAAGCTTGACTTTTAGGAGACTACAGAAGCTGAATTAACCATTTAGAAGTGTGATGGAAAGCAGTGTCCTGGACTGGGAAAGAGAACAATTGGATTTTGGTTTCGGTTTTGTCATTCTTTAGGGGAATCACCTCCTTTTCTTGTGTCTCTGTTTTCCCTCAACAAAATAGCAACAGGAATTTTTATTTATTCTTGATTCTTGAAATGGCAAACAAGAGACATTGGAAAGAGACTTTTTGCTTCACAATATATTAAAGGCCAGTGATGACACAGATTGTGGAAAATTCAACTCCCCTTGTTCCATAACACAATGCAGTACCAAGACTGCAGTGCAGCCACCTTTTAATCTTCTCCAGTGCCTTGTCCAGGCTGTTGGTTGGATGGGTGGTTGCGGTCCTGAGGCCTGCCTCAATGCAAAGGCTGGAGCTGATGGACTTGGGTAATGCTGATTCTGAATCTTTGGGTGACGATGCAGAGAAGTTCTCTAAGTGCAAGGGTCTTGTCTGGCTGCTTTCCTTCTAGAGCTTTATCAGGCAGACATCCATGATGGACATTGACTGTTGGGAAAGGATTTTCATCCGGTAAACAAAGTCCTCACATGTAAAATAACAGTGAGACATCCCCAGCTAATCTTCTCTTTATATTTGAATTAAACTCTTGTTAGGATATTGGACTGCATAGCTCTTAGCTAATTCTGTAGAATAAAATAAATGTCTTATTGCAATAGTACATAGTCTACACAACCAGTTACGCACTGAGGGATAGGAATAATGTGCTCCTTCTTGACCACCAGAAGCAATCAACATATACTCTGAAGCATAAGGTCTGATTATCTTTAGGCTACAATTCTGCTTTCCTGTTGCAGATGGCACTATTAATAGCTATAAAACAACATTTTCCAGTGCATATATGTTTATATTACAGCATTTTAAACCTCCACAGCCATCTTACAGGGTGAAAATGGAACAAAATGAAATGAAAACAAAACAACCTGTCTGTCCCCCAATCCACCATTACTTCCCTAAGGAACCGGTATTGTGTTCCCAAAGATTTTTCACACACCTTATGGCAAAAGATTTTCCACTCCCTTCTAGGTTTTTGGAGTTTTCACAGATGTGATTGTAATTATTTTCATATTCCTTGGAGAGATCATCTTATGTTGTAAAGATAGTGTGAAATGAGAGGCCTTACATGAAATGTTGTTATTATTACAATAAACCAGCTATGCTGCTGTTAATTCCCACTCACAGTGTGAAGGCAGAATCTAGTATATTCTGCTTCTTAGATTTTTAACTCTGAAAGATCAGTGATGAAGAAATAAGAGTGACTGGACTGGTGTTTGCAGCTCCCAAATTGTGGAGATTATGAATTGAAATGGGCATCCAGAAGGCCAAGCTCATCTTTACAATGACTGTGCATAGCAAACTCCATCCAAAAGGCAAAAGATAGTGGGAAGAAGAGAAGAGAGCTCATAAATTTACATGTTTAAAACAAATTTTACAGAAACATATGAGGTTTTTTTCTCAGGAAAAGAAGTTACTTGTGAGTTTTTTTCAGGATTATCCCAGTTCTCAGTGAGGGTTAAAACCTCACAAGAATGAAGCTTCATAGGGTAGCTCGGGCGATCAGTGCCATTGACAAATAAGATATTGTTAGCAACTGCAGAGATAGAGGCAAAGGCTGAGAATAATGTGAACTTAAGAAAACCAGATAGCTTTGGGAAGACTTTTGGGCAAGTCATTGAGATTACTTTGAACTGCCTTCCCTGTACCGCTGAAACACTCAGCGCCTTATCTGCCTTCAGGAAAACCTCCTATCCAGAGGATGCTGTGAAATCGAAATGTTTCTTCTAAGTGATTGTTACGACGGAAGGGGATATATCTCACCTGAAACTGTGCAATCCAAGGCAACAGACAGCTTTGGTTTATCCAGACCCCTATGAAATTATTGCCACAAACCCTTTCCGAGCTGAGTTAGAGGATGCATTTCTTTGATGCAATGGATTTATGCTATCTCCAGAGAACCAGCTGAAAGTTCACACCCTGCGTGGTCCTCTCGGGGAAGAGGAGCAGACAGCACTGAAGAAGGCATTTTGAGGCAGTTTTGAATAGCCCATTACTGATTTCTGCTTAGCACAGGTGTTAGCACAGGCTTGATATGCCACAAAGCAAGTCCTGAAGTCTAAAGGCAACTATAGCAAACCTACATAAAAATGTCCCATCTTGGCATAAAGTGAGGTTTTCTCCACACTGCCGATAAAAGATGGATGGCAAAAGGCTATGTATGTCTTACATTATCAGATTAAGACTCAAGAGGTCTTTATGTGATGCACAAGGTGTATGCTTCTTGCTGTTCCCTGGGCTAAACGTCATCCCCGTGAGAACAACTGCTCTGCCTCACCTCTGCGTTTCATAGCTGCACACACGTATAATAATTGCTTCTACTCAGGGTTTTACTTCAGGTGTCCAGTGTCCGTACGGTCTCCTCATCAGCATTAGTCTCCTAAACCTTTATACATATGGATTCCTGTCAGCTGCTTCTCTTTTCCCCTACCCCATTTTGATCTTTTTTTTTTTTTTAAAATATATATATATATGTATAAGAAAGCGCTGAGCTCAAACTGAACACACTGTCCCAATTAAGGCCCTACCAGAGCACAGCTGAGTGGAATAATTGCCTCGCTTGTTTTACACAGAATACTCTATTAGCAGTTTGATCTGGGACTCAACATTCACCCAGAATATTTAGTCATTTTTATTTTTTTTTTTTTTAGCCCTCAGCGGCACATGAAAAGACAGGTGTAGACTCTGCCAGGCCAGCTCTCTGAGATTCCAACAAGCTGCTGGTAACAAGTCTATCTGTTTCATCTTTTCCATTCCTCTTGTATTTGGAGGATTTTGCATCTCCTTTTTTTATTACCTTGACATCTTTATACCCGTGGAAGGTATATTTTTTTCCTTGAGCCTTCCACTTAGTTGCAGCACAATGTGTAATGCAGTGCACAGGATGAAAGCCGTTATCTGATTTGAGTTTAATGTTCAAAAGTCCTCAAGCTGGTTTATCTAAAGATCCTCCCTGTATAATTGTATACTTAGAATTCAGCTGCAGTGTAATAGGGCAAGCGCTCTGTGTTCTGTCTGGAATTACAGAGAAGATACTATTTATTTTTAAGCAAATAGAAATAGGGGAAAAAAAAAAGGGAAAAAATTACAACATAAGAAAATGCATTCAGCTGAGTTTCAGAAAAACCTACCCTAGGGTTTGATATATGCTGGAATTAGATTGGATTTAAGGGCAGTGAATAGGAGAAAAATCAGCAGTCTGGAGAGATGAGGATTAAAATTCAAAAGTAATAGAAATACTTTAGGCAGCTCTAATCAAGGAATCAATCCTTTTGGGCTAGGTGCTGTACAAAAATGTCGTACAAAGTTTCAAGGTGATCCTGGGATTTCAGTCTGGCTCCTGCATGTATTTCCCTTCAGATGCATTTTTAAAGCCACACTTTATTAGTATAATGAAAGCAAATTACTTAAATGAGAAAATGAGTTCACTGGTTTCAGAAGATCTAAGTCAGTCGGCTCCTAACCGGAGTTGTCACTGTGCTCGTTCGGGATCGGTTAATACGCTCTTCAAATCTGAGGCTGAACATATCGTTGTTATGAAAAGTATTTACAGCCTCCAGCTCAAATACACAGTGAAAACATAGCAGAGAAGTAAAACAAATAAATCATAAAGACAAAGAAAGAGGAGAAAGGAAGCTCGACTCTGTCATTTTATTAGGGGAACAGAAACACAGGGAGATTAATGGTTTCATTTGAAGTTACAGCACAGTCTGTGACAGGATCAGGAACAGAATCCAGGTCTTTTGTTGAAAATTGGATTTTTGATGAAAAACTTCATGCACTCTCTAAAATTAGGAAAATTTCACCTCGCCTCAGCCAGGAGTACCTTCCAAGAGAGATGGGATCTTGGAGGCAGAGGGAAGAGGGCTCTGAGCTGACATCGGTTTCTATCTACCTATTTTTGCTTTGTTAAAGGACTTGTTCTAGCTTTGAATTGAGTGGCTAGCTGATGAGGCTGATATTCAAAGGTCAAAGGAAGGGTGTCAGGCCAGGAGGTATTTGACAGAAATTTTGTTAAAGGAGTACTACATTAAACTGCTGTGAAATTTTATGTGTTTTTACTGGAAAATATCAGCCCTTGTTTAAATGATAGTTAAAAAAAATCTGATATTTAGCATTCGCATTGTTGGAGATCATTTCTCATATAAAACTGTGAAACTTCCTTAATTTCACACTTGTTAATACTAAACCACCATCTTGTGAAAATTTTACCAGAGAAAGAAAAAAAGAAATCAATAAAACCTTTGCAGCATTTCTCAAGCAATCGTGAAATGTCCTGGAGTATAATTAAGAAAAAAAACCTTCATGACATTTTGGGGGAAAATATATATTCAACTCTGCTCACACAGTTCCAGAAAGAAAATTAATTCTACATAAAATGGTAGCCGCCTCAGACTAAGTAATGAGAACAACTGTCTGCTACAGAAAGACTGAAATAACAATAAAGGTTGGTGTGATTTTAATAGGCCATCCCTGCTACTCTATTCTGGAGACAGGAAAAAAAAGAGGGAATGGAGGAGGCAACAGAAACCTCCTATGTGGTTCATGGAGACCTTCATAGCTTTCGTGACTGCAGAAGCAATGAGCAGAGAGAGAAGGCTTGCTATCACCTGCCAGCATCTCTGACCAGCATCATCACAGGCTGCAAGCAAGCAGCACAAACTTACCCATAAGATAGGATCAGGGTTTAGCGTAGTTAGCAGGGTGCTGGGCTGCTCCTAACTCACCAGGTCAACCAAGCCGGTACCCAGTTATCAATGAACTGTCTGAGGACAACCTTCAGTGTAATTTCAAAGCAAGGCTTGAACTCACACCTCTAAGTGCTGAGATGCCTTACAGCCTCTGCCACCAAACCCTGCTGATGTGCCACCCTCCTCTGTATTTGCCTGCCTTCCTGTGCATCCTTGTTACAGAAAAACCTACTTTGTCACAGACAGCGAGCACTGAAACGTGGCTGTGTACATGGGCACCCACACGCACACCATTATCTACACGTATGCGCTTGCCCTCAGAGAATATTTGCTATGTTGTTTTTTTTTTTTTTTCCTGCAGAAATCACTTGACTGCTGAAGTCATCAGCTTTTTTTTTCATACACTTCTCTTTTGCAACAGCAAGGACATAAAGGTGCCAATGGAAAATTGCCTTGGTCCCTTGAACTGTAAATGATGCTGTTTTCATGATTCATCAAATCCGCCTGAAACAGAGGTGGCATGTCAGCAGGGCCAGGCAAAGTTTAGAACATAATAGGGCCCAAGAGGTGAGAGACATGTCTTTCATTTCAGTAGAGCATCTTTGAAGTGACTGCTGGAAATAATTAGGTTCCTTGATTTCCATTGCCATTTGGTGCTCTTCACGCTAATCAGAGTCACTGCGCATTTGCATGAACTGAAGGGAATAGAAGTATTTCTTTTTAGAAAGAGCCCATAGCAAAGATAAAGGTCCCTTGCCTTCAGAATTCATTGTCCCTGCAATTCTACACTGCACTTCATGTCTGACCAAAAATGAGGTGAAAAATGTATATTTAATATTTATTAAAGAGCCTCAAATCTTTCTAATCTTTAAACTTTGGTCCTGCTAAATATTCCAAACTCTTTTTATTTATTAATAAATGTTTCATTCTGTCTCTTCCAAAACCTGAATGAAGTTCTTAGGTCACACAGCCTGTGAGATGAACCACAGAGGGGAAATTGAATAAAATCTGATTTCTAATCACTTTGAAGGATTCTTTAAGGACTTTAGGGGTCCAGTGTTTAAAGAAGGGAGTGGGAGTTGTGATGTCTGACCTTTCCCATCCAAGCTCAGCATTAATTTATAGTTCTTTTATGATCCTGAGCACATCAGCTTCACCTCTCTGTATCTCATTTTATCTATATGTAAAATTAGAAGAGTGAAAATATGACCCTATTTTACAATGGTGTAACAGGTCTTAATAAATCTCTGATACTAAAATGCTGTGAAGGCTTTTCTTTATAAAATACAGGCTATGTTTTCAAAGGAGCTCAGTTCATATTTAGACATGACTGCAAGAACCCGGGGCACTGAGGATGCCTTATGTCCCGAATCTTTGCAAATATCTGGTTATGAGAACCTCAGTGTTCTCTGTGGGACGCTGAGCTCTTAAAGCAATCCAGATTTTACTTACATGCCAAAATTGGAAGTAAACTCCTTTGAAAATCTATCCCTAATTTGAGAAATTTGAATGAGGGGAATCCAGTCCTGAGATCTCTTGATCCTATAAATGAAAAAATGAAAAGGGACTTGTCACAGGGCTTTAGTTACACAGAGGACTCCAGTTCTCACTGAGGACAGTGGGAGTTTTGATGTGGATTTCTAAGGAGCCAGGATGTTTCCTCCACATGGTTCTTTACTCAACAAGTTTTAGCAATCAGGTTAGATAAGAGAACTTGCTAAGAAAGAGAGACCAAGTAACATTTGTCTCAACAATTAAGATCTCCTTTGCTCTTGATTTACTTATTTCCTTACAAGTATATCATTCTGCCAATAGTTGTTTCTGAAAGACGAGACAAAATGTTTGTTTCAGTTATTAAAGTGAAGAGAGAAAAAATGACAGTGTGATTGAAGGACTGAAATTATGCTCTCGGTATCTGCAAAATAGATTGCTCTTGCCCTTTTCTGATATTTTCTTTATTCCTACTATTCCTGTAGTGTGGAATTGTCCAGCTAGGACATACTTTGAAGTGAGCATTTATCCTGTGAACTTCCTGTGGCTCCTTGGCTGTAGCCAAAACTCTGAGGTGAGGGAAGTCAGAGCAATTGGAATGAAGTCTTCTCCAACAAAATCTGGTACCAAGGCTTCTATCTCTTGCCATCCTTGTGAGATCACTGATGCTGACTGTAGAATTTATACAGCCCCAACAGTGCACGGCCAGCCCTCAGGGCACTTGAGCATAGAAATCAACATTTGTTGTTTTATTCTGGAGAATGAATGAAGACTTTTTGCAGGGATGCTCTGTTTTCCATCTGAGTCGTCTTCTCCTTCATTGTACTTTGCTGTTGCTATGCACGTGGCTTCATAAAAACGCTGATATCTGGGGACACAGATATTTAGTAATGGAAATCTAGGGCAGCTTCATTGGAATGCATGTTTTCTCTGAATTTTTACTGAACTAAGGGAAGGAATATCTGTCTTCAGTTTTCTTACAAGGTGGAGAAAACACTTTCAGTGATCTGTAAGTCTGGATTGCAGGATGAAGCCGGGGCGGGGGGCAAGCAGAGAGGTTAGAGCTTAGAGCTTTAGAAATAGTGTTGAGCACTGAGGTTATTCAGTATCTGGGAAAAATAATTTAATCTCCTTGTTTTACTCATGTGAAAACTTGGTGGTTTACCTAACCCAGCTTCCTATGCTTCCTCTGTAGTCAAGGCAGAGGCAGACAGCTTCTCTAGCAAAGGTTTATAAAATAGGATGAACGACACTTTAGAGTTGTCTATCCATCTTTATGTTAATAATAAAAAGAGCCTGGACAACTACCTTTAACAATTCACAATTCACATAAATTCAGAATATTGAAGTGTTGCGTGCTAACTGTAGCAGTTGTCATCTTGTTGGGGACAGGCAAAATTACAGCATCTGTTGTCATCAAATCCATGTGTTACAACTTTCTCTGAGTGACTGAGTTTTAAGTTCATTTAATGCTTATTCTGTGATGCTTCTTTAAAAAGAAAAAGCCCCCATCCATCGTTAATTTCTTATCAGGTTTACAGTTTGTGGGAGAAGCAGTCATGTATCATCTCCAGACCTATTAAGTGCAATGATGGCTGGAGGGGAGCCTGTTTGTCTGCCTGAGATCACCTACCTGTGACCCAAGATTTCT